>CM073591.1:9905586-9928086 GCA_037074705.1 Zhengitettix transpicula | reverse complement strand
TGTCCTCGTCGACACCTCTGTGGTGTGAGGCAGTCACGCTGACCCCTACACCACAGGCGGTGTCGGCCTTTTTTTTAGGGCAATAGGCTACATGAGGGTAATCCACTTAGGGCAACTCCCCTTTAATAGCATAGGAAGGGATTTGAAAGGGGGGATGCGGAAGGGTAGAGGAAGGTAGCCAAGGGTTAACTAGGGGCCCCCGGGCTATATTTTAAGGATCCTACCCGGCATTCGCCTAAAGGAAAACCTGCATCGGGAAGGTCGGGCATTGGGTACTTGTCCCACGCCCTTCCGATAGCGGGAGAGGAGTTTGCTGTGGGGACGCAGCATTCCCTTCTCCGTGCCTCTACCGGTTTAGGAGGCAGCTGGCCGACTATTCCAATGGGAATAGCGAACAGCTCTTACCGTATGCCCAAGGTCTGCGACCCCGGAACATGCACCTCTCAGAACAGGCCTCGGCATGTGGGAACCTTAGTTCAAAAACGGAGAGGAAAGGACATACCCAAAGGTAGCCCCTTATTAATTTATTTTCACTTATTAATTGGATTTTGAAATCACAGAGAAAGAGAAAAAAAAACGGTTATTCTTACTACTGTAAAAGTGATTTTATTTTATTTATTGTATTAGTTCTGGTATGAGGACATGTGATACGTCGTTACGTAAAAGTACATTACGATTAATAACAATTAGACGTTTACATAAACGTAACTAAAAAAAAATAATCTGGAATTCAAATTTCTCCGTCCAACGAACCTAAAAGTGCTATATATATATATATAGTAATAATTATTTAAAAAAATAAGGATACTAAGGGTGTGATATTACTATTTACAGAATTCGATACGCGCAAGGTAAAAAATAAATTAATGTTTAGAGTAACGATCATAAAATATGGAATTTCAAAGCACACGAGAATAATATTATATATATTAACGAATAAATACGTAAAGAGAGAAGGAAATCTAGGAAAAGGAATAAAAGGGGAGGAAATTAAAGAAAAGGAAAGGAAGGATAAGGATGGCAAGTAAGGAATGGATCGAAGGGGATGAAAAGGACGGAAAAGAAATAAAAGGAAGGCACAGGTAGAAAGGGAGAAAAGAAGTAAAAGAAGAAAAGGAAGAAATGAAGAAAACAAAGAAAAAATAAATGAAGGAAAAGAAGGAAAATTAATAAAAAGGAAGGAAATGTAGGAAAAGGAATAAAAGGAAGGAAATCAAGAAAAGGAAAGGAAAGTAAAGGACGGAAAATGAATCAAATGAAGGCAAAGGAATAAAAGGAGAAAAGAAGAAAAGGAAGAAATGAAGAAAACGAAGAAAAAATTAATGAAGGAAAAGAAGGAAAATTAATAAAACGGAAGGAAATGTAGAAAAAGGAAGAAAAGGGAAGGAAAATAAAGAAAAGGAAAGGAAAGGAAGGATAAGGATAGCAAGTAAGGAATGGATCGAAGAGGAAGAAAAGAAATAAAAGGAAGGCAAAGGTAGAAAAGGTGAAAAGAAGTAAAAGAAGAAAATGAAGAAAACGAAGAAAAGAAGAAATGAAGGAAAAGAAGTAAATTTAATAAAAAGGAAGGAAATGTAGGAAAAGGAATAAAAGGGAGGATAAGGATGGCAAGTAAGGAATTAAGAAATGGCTTGAAGACGTAATAAAAGGACGGAATAGGAAGGCAAAGGTAGAAAAGGAGGAAAGAAGAAAAGGAAGAAATGAAGAAAATGAAGAAAAAATAAATGAAGAAAAAGAAGGAAAATTACTAAAAAGGAAGGAAATTGAAAGAAATTACGAAAAGAAAAGGAGGATGAAATAACAAACTAAAAAGTTACGTATGAATTAAGTAGATAAAAATATATTTTTATCATTTCAACCCCTTGCGGTATGGGAGGGGAGCACCCTTAGGGGTAGGGGTGGAGGGGCGTTAAATAAAAATTATTTGGGAGAATAAGCCTCGGAAGAGTAGAAAAAACCTCTAATTACAGACACTTCAGTGGAATATAATTTTCGCTGGATTTAAGACACTTTAATTCGGGTACGTATGTTATTCATTTTGCTCGTTCGTTTCAAATTAAAGGATTAAGATAAAAATTATATTGTATCCTTTTCTTTCTAGAAGTTCAGCTACGATTAATCACTTTTCTTTTAGTGGCTTTTAGTTTTGGGGTAAATCCCTCGGGACCGCAGGAACAAACTCTTTAAGTATTTACCAGACTTTCCAGGTGGGGGTGGGTGTGTGGGGGTTGGTCCACACCTGGTGGTGGCTGCTTGGTATCGACCTCGTCGCTCGCTTCCCAGACGGTGGTTAGCATTAACCCTGTTCGTCTTTTCACCTCCTCTACGACGACCTTCTGCACGGCGAGATTCCCAGGGGGGGGGGGGCGAACCCTACGCTGAGATATTATTAGTTTATTGAAAATAAAATAAAATAATTCTGTCGTGAGTTTACCACTGAGTTCTGCTCTAGCTTCTAATCAATAAAACAGAGAGACTGTTTGTTTGTATGTATCTGTGTATTTTCCTTATACAAATCGACAGCCGTAGAGCAAATTTCATCCAAATTTCGAACACATGTTGTTTACGATCCGAAAACAAACACTGTTGGGGGGGCTGAGACACGTCTACAACCCCCTAGAGACGGGGGGTGGAAATTTTAAAATACGCTCAAACTGTGAGCGGCCGGTATTTACGTCAGATAAATATTTTTATAGGTCAAATATATTGATAGTGTTTCTACCGATGAGTATAATTTCAACCCCTTTAACAGCATGGCAATGGAGCACCCTTAAGGATTGGGAATGGACTGGCGCTACAATAACGCGAATATAACCGAGATTGGAGTCAAATCCAGGGTTATGGATGTCATTGAGTTTATTTATGACAACCTGGGTAACGCTCGGAGGTGGGCGAGGGTGGTAGAGGGGGTAGAAATGTACAAAAATGACAAACTGTTGATATTTGACTCGCATAAATAATTTCCGGGCCAATGAGACTCATAATATTTTTTTAATATATTCTGTGTATAACTACAACCCCTATTGTCTTGGGAGGAGAGCACAATGAAAGGGTAGGGTGGAGTTGCACTACATAAAAATAAAGATAAAAAACCGAGATTGGAGTCAAATCTATTGTATAGATGTCACTGACTTAATTAAAACTGCCGTTTAAACACCCCAGGGACGGTGGAGGGGTAGGAAATTTGAAACATGCGAACACGGTTTATACTTTCGTTGAATAAATATTTTTCAGAGTTAATTAGATTTACAGTATTTCTACCGATGTTGTTTGTGTATAATTTCCACCCCTTTCCACATGAGAAGGAAGCACGCTTAAGGGTAGGTACATGAAAATAACGCGAATACAACCGACATCTAGGGTTATGGATGTCGCTGAGTTAAATTATGACATTCAACTTGCCGTTTAACCCTTCCAGGGGCAGCGGTAGACGGGGGGGAGGGGGACGGGGGTTGGAATATTTTCAAACATGATAAAACGACCGATATTTTTCGGGGTCAGTGAGACAGATAGTGTTTCTCTCGATGTTTTTTCTTGTATAATTTCAACCGCCTTTCGGTATAGAAGAAGCCGAACACCCTTAGTGGCGAGGTTCTAGGTTTTCACATATAAATAACGCGAAAACAACCGACATTGGAGTCAAATCTAGGGTTATGGATGTCGCTGAGTTAAAGTATGACATTCAACTTTCCGTTTAACCTCCAGGGACAGCAGTAGACGGGGGACGGAGGGACAGGGGATTGGAATATTTTCAAACATGCTAAAACGGCCAGTTAAATGAGACAGATAGTGTTTCTCCCAAAGTTTTTCTTGTATAATTTCAACCCCCTTTCGGTATTGGAACCGAACACCCTTAGTGACGAGGTTCTAGGTTTTCACATTAAAAAATAACGCGAAAGCAAACCGCGATTTGAGTCAAATCCCGAGTTATGGATGTCGCTGAGTTTAACGATGATCAACTCCGGGAAAGCCAGACAGTTTTTTTTAATGAAGCTAAATAAACCAAATAATTGTATTAATGTTTAATAAAAAAATACGTATATCTCATCAAATTTATAATCAAGCTGTACGTCATGGATTTTCTTTTCACATTTAACAGCCAAAATGGCGTCAGCGGAGGGACAGGAAATCCGGGTTACGCACCCCGTGGTTTGTAAGAAACGTTGTCGTTGTGGTTTTTTTCTCTCTCGTCACTTAATTAAGTGTTTTAATTGGCTAATTAGCTTTCATGGAATAAAGCAGACGTTTCTTTTTATTTTATTAAAATAATTTAAATAAATAAAACTCCTTGGAATAAAACGAACATGACGTAACAACCGCGTTTACGAGTCTCTGTTATTTTTCTTCTTTCCATATCGTGACGTCTTTTCTTGCTGGATGAAGATGTAAAACTAGGGAGCAGTAAACACGCCAAAGGTTATCCTAAATACGATCTAAAAACCAACAACCGCCCCCCTCCCCCACCCCAGTCACCAGCCGTCCGCCATGTTGCCTTACAGAAAGCCCAATTAACAACAAACCCCTTCAATTGAGCTTGTTTCCTTCTCGCGTCCATTCTGATTTACCGATGCCCAATTTCCAGCCCTTCACACAATCCACAACACTCCAATTATCCTCGAGAGCTGGTGCTGTTGAGGTTATTATTGTGTGTGTGTTTTTTCCCTCCCCCCCCCCCACTGCACACACACACACACACACAATGCGGAAGAATTGGGGGGTGAAATAAAAAACGAAAATTATCAGGCAGAGATATCAAATGTGCGGTTGCGTGCAGCGGCCATTGTTCTGAAAAACGACCACGTTGTGAAAATCGATATAATGCACTCGAAACGTAAGTGTCTAATTATTCTTTGGAATTGGGAGGGGTGGGGTGGCGTGGGGTGGTTAAAAATAGATTAATTAATTACTATTATACCCCGTATTACTTCCCTCCGTTCCTTTTCGCCGTGAAAAAAAAACCACCACTCGATGACGCCATCGAAAGTCGCTGTGACGTAAAGGATATCGATACGCATCTTATCGCTGCGCGCAGTAAATCGAGCTTTGTTCCTCGACTTTCCGTGATAACCTTTGTACTGGAGAGGGGGGGGGGAGGTTCAAATTTGCAACCACCACCGCCAAAAAAAATTATTTATGTGCCCCTTCTCAAGTCGTTCCGTAAATAAAACAACACACGCACGCACGCAGGGAGAGAGAGGAAACAAGGTTGGCAACACTGCGTGTATTTTCCCGCGCCCGCGCGCACACACGAACGAGATTCTGGTTTAATATATATATATTTCCGGTTAGTCCGTGCCACTTCAATTTATATCAAGGACATTTAATTATGATATATGCATACATTCAAAACTGTCTGTGACCTGAAGAGTTCCTCAGAATCGCGTGGTCGAAACGTCAGAATATTGTAATCATTATTCTGTTTTAGTTTAGTAACACTCGATTTAATAAATAATAATCGTCTAATTAGAGAAACGAATTAAAAATACACGTTACGTTTTGACTGAGGGAGTCGTTTACGTATTTATTTTAATGGCCTTATGGAAGGGATGAACAGAAAGAAAAATTGAGGGTTTTCACGGTAAATAAATTTATAATCGTCGACTTAGAGAAACGAATTAAAAAACACGTTAGTTTTTGACTGAGGGAGTCGTTTACATATTTATTTTAATGGCCGTGTGGAGGGGATGAACAGAAAGAAAAATTGAGGGTTTTCAGGGTTAATAAATTTATAATCGTCGATTTAGAGAAACGAATTAAAAAAACACGTTAGTTTTTGACTGAGGGAGTCGTTTACATATTTATTTTAATGGCCGTATGGAAGGGATAAAAAGAAAGCAAAATTGAGGGTTTTCACGGTTAATAAATTTATAATCGTCGACTTAGAGAAACGAATTAAAAAAACACGTTACTTTTTGACTGAGGGAGTCGTTTACATATTTATTTTAATGGCCGTATGGAAGGGATAAAAAGAAAGAAAAATTGAGGGTTTTCACGGTTAATAAATTTATAATCGTCGATTTAGAGAAACTAATTAAAAAAACACGTTAGTTTTTGACTGAGGGAGTCGTTTACATATTTATTTTAATGGCCGTATGGAAGGGATAAAAAGAAAGCAAAATTGAGGGTTTTCACGGTTAATAAATTTATAATCGTCGACTTAGAGAAACGAATTAAAAAAACACGTTACTTTTTGACTGAGGGAGTCGTTTACATATTTATTTTAATGGCCGTATGGAAGGGATAAAAAGAAAGAAAAATTGAGGGTTTTCACGGTTAATAAATTTATAATCGTCGACTTAGAGAAACGAATTAAAAAAACACGTTACTTTTTGACTGAGGGAGTCGTTTACATATTTATTTTAATGGCCGTATGGAAGGGATAAAAAGAAAGAAAAATTGAGGGTTTTCACGGTTAATAAATTTATAATCGTCAACTTAGAGAAACTAATTAAAAAAACACGTTAGTTTTTGACTGAGGGAGTCGTTTACATATTTATTTTAATGGCCGTATGGAAGGGATGAACAGAAAGAAAAATTGAGGATTTTCAGGGTTAATAAATTATAATCGTCGATTTAGAGAAACGAATAAAAAAACACGTTTTTTGACTGAGGGAGTCGTTTACACGTGTTTTAATTATTTTTTTATTGGACTGAAAACAAAATGAATTTTGACTGAGGGGTTATTATCAATATAATCGTTGCTTTAGAAAATAAATTAAAAAAGAAACATTTTTTTTTTGTGTTTTTCTCGTGTTAACCCCCCCCCCCCTTTCCCATAACTCCCTCCCTCCAAAGAAATTAAATTTAAGCTTTATTCTCAGGGTATTCAAATTACACTAAGGTCATAATTATCCAATTAATGTAACCAAAATACGTCTTAAGAAATTTAGTTTTAAAAAATATATAAAATATCATGCACTTAAGGGTTAAATGTCCCTTGGAGCAATTTGTAACTCCTCAGAGCTAATCAGAAAAGAGTGTTTCACCGTGTCAACGATATTATTGAATTTCTCTCTTCCATCTTTTTTTTTATGAGAAACGTGTAATTTTCATAAACGTCAGTAGTACGCAAACGCTCTTATCTCTGCCACGTTGAAGCAATTCAATTAAGACTTTGGGTTCGAGACTTTCGTGACGTCACGTAATGGGATGAATTTCGCCGTATATTTTACAGGAAAAATACTCCCAAGTCAATTATCCTCAGGACGACGACGGCGGCAAAGAATATCTTTCAGAGAGATTTTTTATTCGTTCTGAAACCAAAGCTTTTAACTGACGTGAATTTCATGGTCGTCTGTAATTTATAATCTCTCTCTCTCTCTGTGTGTGTCTCTCTGTCTCTCTCTGTCTCTCTCTCTGTCTCCCTCTGTCTCTCTCTCTGTCTCTCTCTGTGTCTCACTCTGTGTCTCTCTCTCTGTCTCTCTCTGTCTCTCTGTCGTTCTCTGTCTCTCTGCCTCTCTCTATCTCTCTGTCTCTCTCTGTATCTCTGTCTCTGTCTCTCTCTCTGTCTCTGTCTCTGTCTCTCTCTGTCTCTTTCTCTGTCTCTCTCTCTGTCTCTCTCTGTCTCTCTCTGTCTCTGTCTCTCTCTGTCTCTCTCTGTCTCTCTCTGTCTCTCTCTGTCTCTCTCTGTCTCTCTCTGTCTCTCTCTGTCTCTCTCTGTCTCTCTCTGACTCTCTCTCTGTCTCTGTCTCTCTCTGTCTCTCTCTCTGTCTCTCTCTCTGTCTCTCTCTGTCTGTCTCTGTCTGTCTCTGTCTCTCTCTGTCTCTCTCTCTGTCTCTCTCTGTCTCTCTCTGTCTCTCTCTGTCTCTCTCTCTGTCTCTCTCTGTCTCTCTCTGTCTCTCTCTGTCTCTCTCTGTCTCTCTCTGTCTCTCTCTCTGTCTCTCTCTCTGTCTCTCTCTATCTGTCTCTCTCTGTCTCTCTCTGTCTCTCTCTCTGTCTCTCTCTCTCTGCCTCTCTCTCTGCCTCTCTGTCTCTCTCTGTGTCTCTCTCTGTGTCTCTCTGTGTCTCTCTCTGTCTCACTCTCTCCCTCTCCCTCTCCCCCCCCCCCTCTCTCCCTCTCGTGACGAAGATTATCTTTGGCAGGATTGAAAATATCTCCACGCTAAAGTGAAGAGATATTTTTTAAAAATAATTAACCACGTTGTAAACCTGCAAATATTTACCGTAGTGATGTAATTGTTTTTTTCCAACAGCGTGACGTCACACTCACTTAAAACAATCTCGGACGACCTTCAAAAAGCAGAGAAAACCCCCATTTTATTGCGTTCCAGAGATATTGTTTCACAACCCCCCCCCCCACGTCATAAAACAAAATAAAAAATTTATTTTTCATTACGTTGGTAGTAGTAGCGCGCGAGAAGGGGGGGAGGGGGGAGCAGGTATTGCATCGCGGGGACTCCCGTAAAGCCTTGCTGTTTATTTTTTTTCTGTGTTTGTATGTGTGTGTGTCTCTCTGTCGTGATTTCCCCCTCCCCCTTTCCTTTCCGTTATCCACCGACGGCGTTGCCACGTAAAATGGGAATAATCGTAATAATACCTGAGGATGGAAAATTATGCATTCAGCCTGGTAGGGGTTGGGTTGAATAGCAGCTTCGTTGCCAAGTCATGCGGGACGGCCGGAAACGCCCTCTACAAACCACGACGGATGTTCTCTAGGTAGTGATATAATAGAACGGGGGGAGGGGGGTAGGAAAAAAATGGCCGCCGTCGTGCGTCGTTAGGGAGAGTTAACTTCCATTCTAAAATGGTTATACATATATTCTAATATACAATCATAGTCGTCAATTAAAATGAACCCCACGTTGGGCGCCATAAATGTTATAATCAATTATTATTTCAATTTAATTGATTATCTTCATTATTGAGTACCATATTTTGATGCCATAACGTTTGGTCAGTCAAATCATTTCAATTATTCAATTAAATTGAAATAATAATTGATTATTACATTTATGGCGCTCAACGTGGGGTCAATTTTAATTGACAGCTATTACAATATAAATCTGCAACTTTGGATGACGTTACATTGTCAAGTTAAATATGGACCATGGGAAGAAAAACTCAAGACAGCGGTCGATTTTACCGTAAATTGAGTGTTGGTGTCGCCACGTCGGGGCAGAAAAAAAATTTAAAATTTTCGATTTACTCATCCCCTCCTCTCTCTCTCTCTCTCTCTCCTCTCTCTCCATCTCTCTCTCCATCTCTCTCTCCCTCCCTCTCCATCTCCCTCTCTCTCCATCTCCCTCTCTCTCCATCTCTCTCTCTCTCCATCTCTCTCCATCTCTCTCCATCTCTCTCTCTCTTCGTCACGACAGAACAAGAAATTTCCTCGTTTTGTCTGGGTCGACCAGTCCAGTCCAGTTCTGTCCTGAAAAATTTTTTGGACCGACGTGGCGACACCAACTCTCAATTTTTCCTGTAAATTCAGCCAATTTCTGTGTCTCTCTCTCTCTGTGCCATATTAATTATATACGTATATATATATATATATATTATAATCTCTCTGTATGACTTTAAGGCCCAAAATAAAATAACCAAAAAATTATTTGACATTAATAAATTTAATTTATAACAGTAAGTAACTACAGCAAGGTAAAATTACCCTTTTTTGAATATATTTTTCTACAAATTATTCACGACGCCCCACTTCATTGAAATTACCCTTAATTACTAAACTAATAGTTATGACGTCATACATCCCTTATGGCAACAATTAATGTACACCTGATTAAGTCCCAAATTGCAGACGAAACGTCCTGTTGTTATATTTATGTTTAAGTGTAACTGTATATATGTATAAGTGGCCGGGTTTACTTATAAAAGAGCATTACCTCAGGGTTGTATTGAGGGACTATGGTTAGTCAAAAATAAACAAGGATTGTCCCTATATATATATATATATATATAATACACACGAGTGTGTTTGTGTGTGTAGAAAGGGTATATATAGCGTAATAAATGGTCTGGCATAAGAAAGAGACTAAAAGGGGGGATACGGAGAGGTTAGCAAAGGATTAACTACTGCCTCTGGGATATAGTTTTAAGGATTCTGCCCGCTAATTCGTGCAAGCGGTGCAAGGAAAACCCCCCTAAACAAAGCCTGCATCAGGTAGGTCCGCATTTCGATGCGGTTTTGCTGTGGGGACGCAGCATTCCCTTCTCGATGCCTCAACCAGTTTAGGAGGCAGCTGGCCGACTATTTCAGTAGGAGAGTGAGAAAATCATCCCCCCCCCTCCCGAGGTAACCCCCCTCCATGTCTCTAAAAAGTTAAACCTGTTGGGAGCTTTTTTCAGGCCCTACAGGCTTAGTTGTCCATTAAAGGAGAAGGTGTTATGTATAGAGGTACTCCACATAGGTGTCACTGCCCTTTTATAGCAAAGGAAAGGGATTTGAAACGGGGGATGCGGAAGGGTAGAGCAAGGTACGCAAGGGTTAACTAGGGGCCCCCGGGCTATAGTTCAAGGATCCTACCCGGCATCCGCCTAAAAGTGATGCAGGCAAAAATACTGTGATTTATATATATATAGATATATATATATATATATCACAGTAGTTGTTTACATCACCGCTACTACTTCACAGCAACGTATAAGAACTCTGGTCACGCCGGCGAACGTGTCAGGTAGAAATTTAATTGGGGTCCATTACGTGTCCCTGTGGCACACACACTCACACCGCGCAAGAAAGTTGTGGAAAATTTTTACTACAGCAACTCCAGAATTATTTATTTATTTTTCTCACTGGTGAGTCTCCCGGGCCAGTCAGAGAAGTCTATTTCAGATCGACCAACACCCAATTAACTGTAAAGTGTAACCTCGTTACTTCCCTGACTCTAGGCTCTGTAATTCCCTGTAACTAGTAGTTGCCGCCGTGTTCCGGAACTTTCTACAAACAACTGTCTGAATCCTATTATCTCTGACTAATCCCCTCTAGGGGGGGGGGCGCAAGCTTGTTCTAACCTGCGTTGAATTTCAAATCAACGAGGGGACCAACTCTGGAAAACTACAACGGTAAAGAGGAGTTGCTCCGAGGAGTCTTAAAGAAAATAATACCGTATTTCTTATTCTGTTTATTGGTTACAGACTACATATTAATATACACAGCCCTGTGTCAGCCTGCCAGTGTGTGTGTGTGTTTGTACGTGTCACAAATTCACTCACTCGGTCCTCAGAGGCTTCCTTTCACGCACGGGGTCCTTCTAGAACGTTCTCGTCTTATCTCTGACGGAATCGTCTCTCTTACTACGCAATTATGACCACTTAATCCTACTCTCTTATACACACTGTTTCCTTAATTGTGTGACGGAGAAGCGAGCATTAATACACGGAAATCGTGGTGAGGAAGTCTTCCAGGTGATCATTACTTGAGACTGAGAACTGTTCCTATTCTTCCTTCCTTGCCACAGAATATAGATGCCCTTTGAAACGTTGGTCCCTTTCTTCCTCTTAGAACAACGGTACTCTTAGACAGTTTAATATTCTCTGCCACACAGACAAGATTCCCCCGTGACGTCACTCCACAATATCACCTGTGTGTGTGTGTGTGTGTTTAATGTTAGGATACAATAATAAATACTGTTAACTGCTCCGCCTGCTGCAGTGCGCGTATGCTTGACTCTCAGCCTGTGTGTCGTGCAGGGAAGCTGGCTCAACAAGGGGCAGCTGCCTTATCCCTCTGTTACAGCAGGAGTGACGTCACGCGGAAGAAGTCGCCCTGACTCAAGTCACAAGGTTACCTTCCTTGCAATGTAATATAGATACTCTTTGCAACGCTGGACTCTTTCTTCCTCTTAGAACAACGATACTCTTAGACATGTTAATATTCTCTGCCACAAAGACAAGTTTCCTCCGTGACGTCACTCAGCGCCATGACATCAGCCCCGTGTGTGTGTGCAGACAGCAACATGCGTGTATCTGCGGCCATTTTGAATGAATTTGTTAAAACAAGATCATGCGTTGGAAAGAGAATTAAATTCCCTACGACCTTTACTCCGTGACTAATGACGTCACCGGCGGCCATTTTCGAGATATCAGCACTAGAAATACGACAAGCTGCGTTCTCTTTGGGAAATGTCGTGACTTTGACGCAGGATTCCTCCCACTCCCTTGGACCTAATTCCGTCCTCGAGTCCACCATCACATGCAGAATTTCATCCTCTATAATTCATCACTGAACATTATTTTCACTAGAAGGCTTCATGTCTTTGGTATTAACGAAAAACTGAAAAGAGGGGCAAAATTTCGTGTTCGTCGGGGCCGCAAAAACGTTTCCCCCACGCCTTTTGAATTGGAAAAATTGGTTTTCCACTAATGGCCACGACATGTAGAATACTATATTTTCGACTGGGGTTTATGTGACGCAATCAAGTTTTTTCTGTTTTTTTCTACTAGGAGAATGCAGGTTGTCGTATTTCTAGTGCTGATATCTCCAAAACGGCCGCCAGTGACGTCATTAGTCACGGAGTAAAGGTCGTGGAGGATTTAATTCTCTTTCCAACGCATGATCTGGTTTTAAGAAAATCCGTTCAAAATGGCCGCAAATACACGCATGTTGCTGTCTGCACACACGGGGCTGATGTCATGGCGCTGAGTGACGACAGGTTCTGATTGCTAGTCTTGCTTCCTTGCAAAAGCATATAGATACTCTCTGAAACGCTGGACTCTTTCTTCCTCTCTTTGAACAACGATACTCTTAGACATGTTAATATTCTCTGCCCCACAGACAAGTGACGTCACTCAGCGCCATGACATCAGCCCCGTGTGTGCAGACAGCAACATGCGTGTATCTGCGGCCATTTTGAACGGATTTTGTTAAAAACCAGATCATGCGTTGGAAAGATAATTAAATCCTCCACGACCTTTACTCCGTGACTAATGACGTCACTGGCGGCCATTTTGCAGATATCAGCACTAGAAATACGACAACCTGCATTCTCTTAGGAAATGTCGTGACTTTGCCGCAGGATTTCTCCCACTTCCGTGGACCTAATTCCGTCCTCGAGTCCACCATCACATGCAGAATTTCATCCTCTACAATTCATCACTGGACAATATTTTCACTACAACGCTTCGTTCTTCTGCTATCAGCGAAAAACTGAAAAAATGTGCAAAATTACGTGGTTTATTTTTTTCAGGCTCACAGAAACTTTTCTCGAGGCCATTTTTGACTAACGGCCACGACATGTTCAAGTTGGGGGGTGGAATAATTAAAATACCCGACCTTTTCCTCGCCGAGGCCTTTTGTTTTTGACGTAGCTGTACGACAGTTTTTTTTTCATTTCTTACGTTGTCCTTGGCTATTAACCTATACTGATTATTTTTAAAGAATTGTTTCATGGACTCTACAATCACCCTGTGTATGTGTGTGTGGGTGTGGGTGTCTGTCTGTGAGAGACGGGCCAGCAGCAGCTGCAGCAGGTGTTGCTAAGATCCGACCAATCATTAAATTCCCTCGACCCGCCGCCATCAGTATTCCTTTGTGACGTCACACCTCTAGAAACACACTTTGGAACAAGAAACGAGATTAGCCTCGTGTGTGCGTGTGTGTGTGTGTGGGGGGGGGGCGGCGCCGGCTCAACAAGTTTCCGACAACAGCCATTTGCAAATATTTGCGTACTGTCGGGGGGGGGGGGGGGGGGGTTCGTTAAAGTTACGTGTGGAGCGGGCGGGGGGCCTGTTGGTAGCAAGAGGATCTTTGATCTCACCCGCCTTCAGTAAACAGTAAGCGAGCGTGGTGTTTACAGCAGACTCTCTGGTTACTCGCCAGAGATATCAGCTTTTTTTTAGGGCAACAGGCTACATGAGGGTAATCCTCAAGGTGGCAACTCCCCTTTAATTGCATAGGAAGTGATTTGAAAGGGGGTATGTGGAAGGGTAGAGGAAGGTAGCCAAGGGTTAACTAGGGGCCCCCGGGCTGTAGTTCAAGGATCCAACCGGGCATTCGCCTAAAAGTAATGCAAGGAAAACCCTAGAAAAACCTGCATCAGGTAGGTCGGGCTCTTGGGTACTTGTCCCACGCCCTTCCCTGGATGACGGGAGAGGAGTTTGCTGTGGGGACGCAGCATTCCCTTCTCCGTGCCTCGACCAGTTTAGGAGGCAACTGGCCGACTGTTCCAATGGGAACAGAGGACAACTCTTACCGTATTCCTCAAGGTCTGTGACCTCCCGGAACATACACCTCTCAGAACAGGCCTCGGCTTGTGGGAACCTTAGTTCAAAAACGGAGTGGAGGAGGCATCCCCAAAAGGTGTAGCCCCTTCGTATCTCTCCTACAAGGGTCTGCCTGCGAGAGAATAGCCCTCGCAGGCGTTCGTCTACAGATATTAGCAATCGCAAGCTGCTAATTAACCGTGGAAATGTTTGAAGACGTTGCGAGTGGTAGAGGGAAACTACAAAAAAAAAGACGCAAGTGTACGGCTGGGGGGCGGGGAGAACCAGAGGTATGACGTCGACGGACAAGTGTAATTTCCCCGTGAGCAGCTTACAGCACCGGCCGCGAGAGGCGCGCGCTTTTAATTATTTACTTTTGTGAGGCGGACAAAGGTGCAGTTGATTACGGTGGGGGTGTGGGGGTTGGGAGGAGGGTAAGTTAAGTTTACCGAGGGGGTGAGGGTTGCGCTGGTTGCAGCAGGAGCAGTGAAACTCTCTCTCCCTCGCGGCTGGCAGGTGCAAGCGGACAAAGGCCGCCATTGTTGCCTGCTTCAAGACTGCCTTGCGTCACCAATCAAGCACCTCCCGGGACAAGGAGAACCCTTCCTAGTCTTCTCACCACCACCCCGACCTGTTACGAGGGTGAGAACTAAATAACGCTGGATTTTCTCTGCCTCGACGCACGCGCGCGCCCTCGTGTGTCTTTCTTTTCAACAAAAGAGTTAAACTGTTCAGTTCTTTTAAAATGAATACATTTACGACTGATTGATAATAATGAATAAGAAAGATGGACTAAAGAAGTGATGATGATTTAAACACCACCACAACAACGACGTTTCTGGGATCCTTGTCACGTGCGAAGAAGAGCCTAGAGCGACACAACTGCACTGTTCACTT
Source organism: Zhengitettix transpicula (assembly GCA_037074705.1). Classification (NCBI taxonomy): domain Eukaryota; kingdom Metazoa; phylum Arthropoda; class Insecta; order Orthoptera; family Tetrigidae; genus Zhengitettix; species Zhengitettix transpicula. The sequence goes on along the minus strand of CM073591.1, from coordinate 9,913,041 downwards.
GACGAAACTCAAAAGGGACCTTCAATACATTCATACATTTCTGACATTTGAGTTTTGTCAAGTAACGAGTGCAGTTGTGTCGCTCTAGGCTCTTCTTCGCAAGTGGCAAGGATCCCAGAAACGTCGTTGTGTGGTGCTGTTTACATCATCACTTCTTCTTTTGCCTGTATTTGGCTGTCTTTCTCGTTCATTCTTCATTTATTTCACTTCAGAGAGTATTTATAAATGAGCCAACGTTCCAGAAAAAAAATTATGTTGTAACAATTAATAACATAAGATTACCCTATGTTTATCCAGAAATATATATTTTTCTTTGGTCAATATTTAAGTTCTTTGTCTATTTGATGGCGAAAAAAAGACCTTTGGCACACGGTAAGAGTTGTCCGCTGTTCCCATTGGAATAGTCGGCCAGCTGCCTCCTAAAGTGGTCAAGACACGGTAATGTATCAATTATAATAATCTACCTTCCATCGCAACAAAACTCAATTAATTAACGACGACTGTACAACAAGATTTTTTTTTGGTGTAGACAGGCTGCATGAGGGTAATCCACATGGTGGCAACTCCCCTTTAATGGCATAGGAAAGAGATTTGAAAGGGGGGATGCGGAAGGGTAGAGGAAGGTAGCCAAGGGTTAACTAGAGGAGCCCACGGGCTATGGTTTAAGGATCCTACCCTGGCATTCTCCTAAAGACATGCAGATAGGTCGGGCATTTGGTACTTGTCCCACGCCCTTCCCTGGATGGCGGGAGAGGAGTTAGCTGGGGGGTCACAGCTTTCCCCGTCCCCGTGCCTTGACCAGTTTAGGAGGCAGCTGGCCGACTGTTCCAATGGCAACAGCGAACAACTCTTACCGTATGCCCCAAGGTCTGTGACCCCCGGTATATACAGCCTCTCAGAACAGGCCTCGGCTTGTGGGAACCTTAGTTCAAAAAAACCAGAGAGAGAGAGAGGAGGAGGTATCCCCCAAATGTAGCCTCCGCCAGAGCTCTGTGGGACGGTTCACCTGCGAGAGAATTCTCTCGCAGGCTTCCTTGTTTTTTTTTTGTTTCAACAACACTCAATTTAAAAAGGAGTAGATTTCTCCAATAAACTGCTGTGATCTTTGTCAATACAAGGAGACAAAGACTGAAATAACACGGACATTACAAAGAATATAAACACAAGATATAAACTAACAAAGATTGTTTAATAAATCAATCATAATTATTTTAGAGATTTTATTTTTTACGTCTGTTTATATAAAACAGACAATGCAGTTTCACTTATTGAATTAAAACAATATATATATATATATATATATATATATATATATATATATATATATATAATCTGACATAATATAACAACAGAGTAGCTGTAAATACAGAGATATGTTCATTACAAAGACATTATTGCAGGAAAAAGATGATGTATAAATGAGTGATACAGATTACATACAAAGTAGACAAACATATTGCAAAATTACTTTTATAAACTAATAATTTTTGAGTTTTGCAAGCTGTATTGTGCAGTTGAGTCACTCTATGCCTTTTTCTGCACCTGAAGTAAGGTGCAAGGTATTAACATTTCCCCTTATTCTGTCTGAATTTGGGTATATTTGTTATTATTAAACTAACGATTAATAAACTATTATATATAACATCATGATCATGAATCATGATCTGTTTTGACAGTAATGATGTCAGGATCATTTATCATGTGTAACGTTTTGGAAATTATTCTACAGTGGCCCTTTTTGATATTAATACAGTTCTAAACCAGATGATTTCTTCAAATGCTAAAATTTTTTCCTTTGCATTGTGTTTTTATATTTTTCCTTGTCCTTTCAATGAAGAGAATTAAGGAGGAATATAATCCCCTTTTTTTTCTGTTGACAGGAGTGGCACATTTCTCAAAGGTCATCGAAGACAATGCAGAAACGGTGGTCGTGGACCAGGTAAATAAAAAATCAGTTTATCATTTATAATATTGGATTTAATCAGGCAAGTGAAATTTACCAAAAATGAAATATTTGTCATGTACAAACAAATGCAGGTCTCAAAGTTCATGCTGTTCAATTCAAATCATAATCTTGTTTAATCATCTTTTTAATATGTCTGTTTTGAAAAGTAATAAAAGGATAAAATACCCACTGGTATCATACTTAAGGTTAAATACATTCTTGATTTTATTTCATTACTTAAGATGAAAAATTTTTGTTTCTAAAACGTTATAGAAACTTAATATTATAAATTAAATGATTCTGGCTTGTTTATATATTGGTTACATTCTTCTAATAAAATTCATGGAAACAGTTTTAATTCTACTGTGTCAAATATTTGTAGAACAAACAAATATGATATTTAACATTTGTAGTGTCCTAGTGTTGCATATATATTGTAATACCCAGTTAAGAGGGACATGAGTTTTGGTTCTTATTCCATCAGATTGGTTTACCAACTCAGACTGGGGAATTCTTGAGTGGTTTATATATATGTATATAAAAGGATAATAATAAAATGATGGATAAGTGGCTCTTAGAGAAGGGGAGGACTATAATTGGACATTTAGCGGCTCTTAGAGCTAATGGTTTTGACAGACATCTGGACGACAGAACCCTAAAGGCATATTGACAGAAGTTTTGGTGGACATCCAATTATATTAAAAGGAAATGTTTATTTTTAATTGTATTGAGTGGCTCTCGGAGCGTGAGACAGCCAACAGTTGGGGCTTTGTTTGGCGAACGTGGAAACTCAAAAAATTGTGAAAACAATGGGAATATTCTGGAGAGGGAGAAGCAGATAAAGGTTAGTTGGACTGGAGACCTCAGGGGAGATGGACGTGGATGAAAGTTAGTTGGACTGGAGACCTCGAAGGAGATGGACGTGGAGTGTTGGATGTCAGAGAGCAAGGAAGGAGGACGTGGATGAAAGTTAGTGTGGTGCCAGAATCTGAATGAGAAAGACATAGGAGTTGAAATGTAGACCGCAAAGGAGGAGGACGTGGAGGCGGTGATAAATATTCGGTCAAATTGACCATTCAAAGTGGCCATTCCTAAACATAACATAAACATTTTAGTCCATGCAAGCAGTCAGGAGTCGGGATATCAAGAAGGATAAAGTGAACGTGTCTGTGAAGCGGGAGAATGGTTTGCTGAGGGGACGCAGCATTCCCTTCTGCGTGCCTCGACCAGTTTAGGAGGCAGCTGGCCGACTATTCCAATGGGAACAGCGAACAACTCTTACCGTATGCCCAAGGTCTGTGACCACGGAACATACACCTCTCAGAACAGGCCGAGGTGCCTCGGCTTGTGGGAACCTTAGTTCAAAAACCAGAGAGATGTGAAGGCATCCCCAAAGGTAGCCCCTTCGTATCTCTCCTACAAGGTTCTGCCTGCGAGAGAACATCCCTCGCAGTAATGTCAGCTGGAAAATTTTATTTTTTAAATTTTTTTTAGGGCAATAGGCTACATGAGGGTAATCTACATGGTGGCAACTCCCCTTTAATAGCATAGGAAGGGGTTTGAAAGGGGGGGGGGAATGCGGAAGGCTAGAGGAAGCTAGACAAGGTTTGCAGGACAAACCCTAGGAAAACCTGCATCAGGTAGGTCGGGCATTGGGTACTTTTCCCACGCCCTTCCGATAGCGGGAGAGGAGTTTGCTGTGGGGACGCAGCATTCCCTTCTCCGTCCCTCGACCAGTTTAGGAGGCAGCTGGCCGACTTTTCCAATGGGAACAGAGAACAACTCTTACCGTATGCCCAAGGTCTGCGACCCCGGAACATACACCTCAGAACAGGCCTCGGCTTGTGGGAGAGGAAAAGGCATCCCCAAAGGAAGCCCCTTCGTACCTCTCCTACAAGGTTCTGCCTGTGATAGAACATCCCTCGCAGGTATTGCCTGCGAGAGAATAGCCCTCGCAGGCCTAGGCAGCTGTAAAATAGATTAAATACATTTTATTGATTACAGTAAAATAAATATCAGAGAGAGAGAGAGAGAATAGTCAAATTAAAATTATGGGGAAAAATCACTTAATTATAAATTAAAGTAAATGTAAAAAAAAACACTATTTCGACAGCTCTACACTGACTTGTAAACAACAGTGGCCGATACATAACCTATAAATTTAACAGTTCAGTTTGGGAGTGCAAATTTTTTATTTTATTTTAAAAAGAAAGATCTTTCGTTTGTCGCTGAACTGTATTCCAGATATTTATTGTAAAGTGATTTCTTCTACCTGAATCCTTGTATGATTTGACGTCGTCCTCCGAGAACTCTTTTTTTTTCCCCCTCCAAACATCGACGAAAATGGTCTCCAATCTCATCACACCAAGACCTCCTCCCCCCCTTCCCCACCCCCCAACCCCTTCGCCATCAGTAGCAGGATTTGTGAAGTGAAAAATTCCGTCCCTTCTCCAACTTGTGAATGTGTGAATCCAATTCAAACTTCTCCTTCTTGAATCTTCTTTCTCCTGAAACTGAACTTTTGTTGCACGGATAAACGTGAACTTCATAATACATTCAATCACATGGTTAAACAAATATATATATATACATATATATATACATATATATATATATATATATATATTGTAATAATCACCTCGATGGGTTAATTAAATGAACCAATAACAACACAAAAAAACTAATTAAAAATTGAATGATAGTTAGCCACACGTTGAAAACGCCAATTTATGTAATTACTTAAAAGGTGGTCTTAATTAAATAGGAATAATTAAGAAATTTATAATGTATTTAATTATTTACTGTTGCTAATTACACCTGATAAGCCCTGCCTAATTCCATCAATTTAACAAACAAATATTTCAAATTTTATTTGATTAAATCGTGGTGTTCTATGAAAACACAGCTTTATATTATTTTTCACAATCAACGACGTTGAATTCCTCCTTACCTCAGGTTCACCACTGGGTTTGACAGGAAGAACAAATACAATGAACTAAAACATTAACAATCCAGACTCATTGCAGTTAACGGAACACAATATTAAATACTAAGAGTAAAAGAAACCCTTTAATTATCGTTTACAGTCATTGATAATTGTTGTGTACTCGCGACAGTGCTGCTGGTACCAGCTTGAAGTCAACACCCACTAAACAGGCCATTCATTACTCACTGATTCTACACACACGGGGTAGTTGCCCTCGTGTCTCTGCTATCCTGGAACCTGCATCATCTCACCCTCAGACGTAGATCTCCTCAAAGTCTCTCTATGCGAAACTTCTGCTTCCAAACTGCGATCTTACGAGTCTCTCCGTCACAACTTTTAGGTGTGTTTTTATGTAAACTATTATATCTCTGGCTGTTGGACTTCCTGGATAGCCCTAGTCATAATTCTGGATCCGCAGACTTTTACTGTTTTTATTTCTCTACGTAGACCGAACTGCCATGTCCCAGTTCTCGACGCAGACTGAGTTCTCTAAACGCGCAGTCTCCAGTCTCCATTGTTAACAAAGAAAAACCCGCTGCGATTGTCGTCTTCAAGCACCCGTACCGCCAACAATTAAACTATAGTAAAAACAATTAATAGCCTGTTTAATTAGTATTACAACATATATATTGTAATAATCAACAGGTAAGGCTTTAATTAAATGAAAAGATAATCTAAATTAAAACATAAGATAAAATTTATTATCAAATTGTGGCTTCAAACTCAAAAAAATTACAATCAAACTTTTTTTATCTCAGGGTCTTTACTGGGTTTGATGATTATGTATTTAAAATAATTATATTTATTTATTGTAATTCAATGTATTCGCCCCCTACGTAACACTTAAATTTAAAAATAAAACCAGTCCAGATTTTTGTTGACGTCGCCTGTGGGTCGGGGGGGGGGGAGGGCTTTCACAAAGCTCTGCTGATGTCAGAACCTGAAGAGATCAACAAAGTTTGTGTGGTATTAATGTTCTCACCTAATTCTTCACTGGTAATTTTATTTATTTTATTTTAGACTAAAACAGAGGTTTGTTTCTATTTATTTCCTGCGCTGGTTGTCCTGTGTGCGCGTTACAGTAGTTTAGGAGTTCCGCTGCGTTGACTTTGGGATAGTTTCAACTCCCGTGATGCGGGTCTAGGGGTGGGGGGATATAATAATAGCCTCTCTCCTCTCCTCTCCTCTCCTCTCCTCTCCTCGCCTTTTGTGTGAGACGCCTCGGACTGGTTGCCTGGTCGTTAGAGGAGAGTCGGGTCAGAGCGCCGCAAACACCCTTTATTACCGCGTCGCTAATGAGCACTCTGTGCCCCCGCCAACAACCCTCGAGTCCCGTGACGCACGTCTCACCAACACACACACACACATCCCCATCCTTAACTTCTCGTAAAAGTCGTCGCGTGGTGGCTGCGCCGTCGCAAATCCCGCTAATTGACCTCGGAGATGAACCCACGGTGCGTCTTCTTCAAGACCTACAACCACTGTCAGTCAGTCCAGATCTCATCAACCGTTAATAGAAATAAATACTTTGCTAATGACTCTTCAGGAAAAGCGATTAAGGACTTTACCCCGTGTTTCTACAAGTTACTTCATTTTAGATAAAAATACGAGGCGCCGCTCCAAAAGTAATGCGCTCTATTTTTATTTAAAATGTATTTTTCATTCAACATCTTTGCAATTTAGAGTAGTTCATGGACTTGTGTGGCACACGGTAGAAACAAGTATATGAAAACGAATGAACTGAATAGTGCAATTAATAATTATACCAGAACTATATTGTTCATTAATAAATTATAGAAATCTTATAATTAAAAATATTACCAGAGAAAATTGGCCCAAAATAAGAATTTATTAATAATCATCAATATTTACAGAATAAAACAATTATATGATGCCAATGAACTGAATATTACAATTAATAATTATACCAGAACTATAATACTCATTAATAAATTATAGAAATCTTGAAATTAAAAATATAACTTTATCACTCTTGTATTAAATATAAAACTCTGGAAATTAACCCATGGTAAGAATTCATTTATAAACATCAATATTTACAGTTGAATAAAATAATTATATCAAACAAATGAACTGAATATTACAATTAATAATTATACCAAGACTATATTGTTCATTAATAAATTATATAAATATTATAATTAAAATTAAACTTTAATAAAAATATTACCAGAGAAACTTGGCCCAAAATAAGAATTTATTGATAAACATCAATATTTACAGTTAGATAAAATAATTATATGAAAGAAAGAACTGAATATAACAATTAATAATTATCCCAGAACTATATTACTCATTAATAAATTATAGAAATCTTGTAATTAAAAATTGAACTTTAATAAAAATATTACCAGGGATAATTGGCCCTAAATGAGAATTTATTTATAAACATCAATAATTACAGTTGAATAAAATAATTATATCAAGCGAATGAACTGAATATTACAATTAATAATTATATCAATTATACCAGAATTATATTATACATTAATCAATTACAGAA
>CM073591.1:9823086-9900586 GCA_037074705.1 Zhengitettix transpicula | reverse complement strand
CAAAAATACAAACACAAAATGAAATAAATTTTAAATTTGACGGTAAAACTATACATACAAATTTTGATTGGTCTTTCAATTTCAACGTCACAGATTTTACACCAAAGATACTGTGAAAACTTTGAAACAGGCCAATTTTGCAAATTCACTCTCACAACACACCCACACAATTAAATTATTTTAGAGCACCAGATTATTGGATTTCACATATGATGTTTCTTCCATCAGATAGCCAATATTTTCTCAACACACAAGATGGGAACTGGTCAGTTTTACTGTGATCCCTGTTATAGACTGATCACAAGATAACTTAAATGGTCCGTATACAACACCCACACATTTATAGTGTTGAATTATGATCTAATACTGAATTCTGTAAATCTTTACATTGAATTACCTTTCCCTCACAGTCTGATGAAGATCTTTAAAATATTACTTAACTTTAACTTTTTCAAACTTCAATACTACTGGTCCGTCCTCATACTAACTGATAACTCTGCTGCAGATCCACTCTTTAAAATACTTTATAACTTTTCATTCTCCAAAACTTTAATACTACTGGTCTGTCTCCGGACTACCTCGCCCCATGGCGACCTCTCTCCACCTAAAACACCATCAGTGACTTGACAATTTTTACTGGCCAAAACTTACCCCTCCTACAGCAAGGTTGCCACTGTGAGGACAGAACAGAAAGTTTTACACACCTTCAATCACATGGACATTATCTTATGCAACCAAACTTTATTATTGAACAATTTAAAAATTATATTGATAACAGCAATGGTGTATGTTACAATATATATCTCCAGAATATTATCTTTGTGTCTGATCTGATTGTTTACTTTGGTATATCTATTATGATGAATGACAATGAAAAATTACATTCAGTAATTTTCATAATTCTTTTATTTTTGTTATTTATGGGAATTCAAGTGAGAAAAATACTAGTATATTTAACAAGCTACCACCCAACATTAAAAAGTTAAATGATAATAAAATCATATTCAATTTTTTGCTTATCCACTCCTTCTAATCAATTAATTAACTGTCAGAATTACTTACATTTTAAAATACATCCAATGTAAAATAAATACATCTTGTACATTTATAATTATAATATACTATTGTAATTATGTACAATCCATGATTCATCCCACAATCTTAAAGCCCAACTTCTCTACAGGGTCTATTATATAATTCTAAGGTATCTTTCCTTAAAAAAAATTCCTAAATCATTTAAATGCTTAACAATGAATTTCTGTTTTTCTTCACAATATGACAGATCTACTTGTTTTGTTATATTGTAATCCAGTGAAAAGAGATCTATTGTAATTTAATTTTCCCTTTTAATTTCAGAGGTTCGAGTGGCCTGTGGCAAGGGCCATAGAAAGTCACGAGGCAGTGACTCTGACTCTCCTTCCCCAGAGCCGCTTCAGAGGGAAGCCGCATGGATCCTATGGTCTGGTGCTTCAGGCCTTGCTGCTCGAAGGCAGACTCACGATCTGTGACTCCATGCTCGACTCCAACAACAGACCGCTTCCGGTAAGACAGAACTTGTGTGAACAGTATTTATAATGTGAGTTAACTGGACAATAGTCAGGTGAGAGGCTACCTGAGGGTCATCCACTTTGTGGTCTCTCTCCTTTAATAGCATAGGATGGGAGAATAGAGGTAGCCAATGGTTAAACTAGGAGCCCAGGGCTGCAGTTTGAGGATCCTACCCATCAATTTGCTCAAAAGTGTTGCACTAAAACCCCTAGAGAAACCTGTGACAAGCAGATTGGGCTCTTTGGAACTTGTCCTGTGTCCTTCAAAATGTCAGGAGTTTGAGATTTGCTGACGGAATGCTGTATGCCCTTCTCGTTGTCTTCAGCAGGTTCAGAGGAAGCTGGTTCGATCCATCAGTGTACAACGCCTGTGACTCCTCGAACCTAACCAAGGTGTCTGGCTTATGGGAACATTAATTTAAAGGCAGAGATACAAGAAGGTATCCACATTCAGTAGCTCCCAGTCTCCCTGACCATGTAAAAGATTTCGCTCTGATTGTATATGTTAAAACAGGTCACTCACTCAATGTGACTATTACTGACTGACTGGACTATCCTCCAATGCTGTTTGTGGAGCGTGCCCAGGATGTCCCCATTAACAGTGTTGAGCTCCCATCTCCTCTTCTACAGTAGTGGGTTTGCAACAATCTTCAAAGAAGACTAGTCCATGTCTTGATGTTGTCTTTTTTTTTCCAGACACGCATTTCCTTCGAGGTGGGCTACTCCTCTCCCGGAGGGTCCGCGGGTTGTGGCGACGCCGCCTTCGACGCCCTGGACGACGACCAACAGATGCTCATCGACATCGAGCAAAACATCGCCAACCTGGAGAAGAACCTTTGGCTCGGCCGGCGAGGCTCCTGGCAGTCGGACGACGGCGGCGGGGGCGGAGGAGGCGGTCCGGGAGGCGGCAAGGCGGCGGCGAAAACCTTGCGTAGGGGTGGGTCCCTCAGCGCCCCTGAGAAGTCGCCCGCGCCGGAGAGGAAAAGGTACAAATACTGGTCAATCGAGGAGACTAAATTCATCTCTGTTAGATAAACCGAAAGTAAAACAACAGGGAAAGAAACCTGCATTACACAGAGGTTTGCCATTTAACTTTTACCTCAAAGAATTCTAGACGAATTAAATTACAGATTTCGCTTTCCTTTAACATTCTGAAGCTTACGGTTAATGGGCATTGCTTATTGTAAGGTCTTTCTGTAATGTGTATTGTGCCAGTAATCCTAACAAATTCTCTCTCATATAGAATTCCTCCTATTCATGTTCTGATGTATTTATTTACATCTTATTCTACTCATATTTGAAATAAATTTTGACTTGTCCTAATGGAACTACTCTAATCTTTGCTGTGGTTAAAGCAAAGTGTGTTTCCCTTCCTGAGGCCATCTTCAGTGCTTTGCTCTGCCAGGAGTTCGACGCTGAAGAGCGTGCGGAGCCTGATGCGCCTGGGCAAGCAGCGACCTCCTCGCAACGACTCCGACAGCGAGGACGGCAAGCAGCTGCTGGCGACGTCCGCAGAGTCCGGCGCCGGTGGTGCCTGCTCCTCGGAGGCCCCCGCCGCGTTCCACGTGCCTCGCGCCGGCAGCCACTCGTCGCTGTCCTCCGGGGCGGAGAGCGTGGTCGGCTCCGGCGACGACCACCGCCCCACGCCGCCCTCTGTGCGTCGCGCCAGGACGCCCGTCATGGCCTCCAACGCCGCCGCGCTCAAGGCCCAGGACTTCCAGCTCTGCCTCACCGTGATCGAGGCCCGTCAGCTGGCTGGACTCAACATGGACCCCGTCGTCTGCGTGCAGGTCGGCGACCAGAAGAAATACACGAGCGTCAAGGAGTCCACCAACTGCCCCTACTACAATGAGGTTCGTGACACGTCTGTTTAAACCCAATGCCAATCCTATTCCAATAAAAACCTGTCATCTTCGGTCTTGGATGACAACCAGATGCACCATGGCGATTGTTTCTTGAGTTAGTGGAGCCTGAAGGTGGCCAATTGCCAACAATTTAATCCTATTCCAATAAAACCCTGTCATCTTCAGCCTTGGAGGACAATCAGATGCCCCATAGTGATTGTTTCTTGAGTTAGTGGAGCGTGAAGATGACCTGTGCACTGAATGACTCCTTGCAGACATTCATTCCCATTTTATCAATAATAAATTATAATAATCTGACCCTTTTAAAATAAATGTTGAAAACACAATCCTATTAGAAATGAAAAATTTGCATCTGATTCAAAATAATGTTAAAAATAGCCCAATACAGGTGCTAAGAAGAGCCTAGAGTGACACAACTGCAGTTGACAAAACTCAAAAGCCCATTTTTTGTGTGTTTTGAGTTTGTGTGCTGGATTTTGTAGAAACCATTTTTATTATATTTAAGTTTTGTTAATTGGAATCCCCTGAACTATTTTACATTACATCAGTCATTTTTGGTAATGTGGAAACTGTCAAGCTCTTAATATATATTTTGTTTCTGCACAATAATTTGAAATGAGTAATACATGTGTGTTTAAATTACTCTAGCAATACATTTTATTAATTTACAGAAAGTACTAGGTTTTGCTGATCATTTACACCATTATTAAGTATCATAATATTTAAGTTAACTTAATTAATAGTTGATGTACAAGATTCGGTTAAGGATACATATTTAATGATCCATAAATTCTTGTACAGAATAGGAGGAGAAATTATTTAGCATTTCCTTTTTAAATAAATTTTGGCAGTCCTCTCGCTACGAGACTTTGAATGTCTCCGACGGTCCAATTCCTAGAACGGCTTACCTGTGGTAGGAGGAAGTAACTTTTGGAAAACAACAGCCCTTTCCATACTAAGCTAATTTATTAAATTTATTAAAGATACGTACAATTAAAATTTTGCCCCAACTAGCCAGTTATGAAAACTCAAGGATTATTGTGGCAAATTAGGCCTGAGAAACGATTTATAAAAAGTGCTTTATGCAACCATGAAATATGCAATATTGGTTACCAGACTGGGGTCTCTGCAACACAGCGACGTCCCTCGCAGCTGGTCATCGATGTCTGTCTCGTGGAGTCTCGCTGGTAAATTCTCAAAAAACCCAAGAACAACCGCTCACTACAACTTCCCCAGTCAGAGTGTTTGACCAGGCATCCACTTCTCCCGACCTGTGAGACCAACTGTATTCTATTGGTCCATTTAATTTATTATGGACCAATCACAGGTCTTAGGCAAACTGACGTAGAGAATTTCAACAGCGAGACCCTCTGCACCTGCTGTTTGTTGACAGAGAAACCCCCCCGATGAAGGTACAGTTACAATCCCCAGCCTGACTGGCACCAAATTTTTGCTAATGTTGGATAAACATGGTTGCTCACACGTTTAAACAAACTGACTAAAATATCAGTATAATCAATGAAAAGACGCCTATCCTAAATAATGCACTATAAAATAAATATATATTTTTCTTCATACTCCACTCTTTTATATAATACAGTCATTGAATCATTGTGGTTCTTTAACTCACTCAAACCATAGAAGAGTTCATTCAATTGTAATGGCAAGAAACTCTCCTCTGTTGGACCTTTATCCATCAGATATATCACACAAAATTATTTTTCCCACACAATTTATTCAATTTTTTATTTTGGGGCAAAAATATACTTAAATGTGTAATGCAGTGAATTAGTATAATTATAATATATTCTTTGTATATTAAAAACAATATTTTGTGTGTATAATCTTAAGTATCTGCTTATTTTGTTACAGTATTTTGTATTTGACTTCCATATGCCACCTGTGATGCTGTTTGACAAAATCATTACTTTATCAGTAAGTAATAAATATAATTTCGAACTTCAGATGTAACTTCCATTTTTTAGTATTTTACTACTTATTGTTGTTATTTTTTTGAAAAAAAAAAATAAAGTAAAAAACTGTACAACTTTTCAAATGTTATGTGAGTAGAGAAAATTATTTTTCATGCCAAATTTATTAAATGATTCTATTTACGAATACAATTCTCTGGTTTCAAACCAGACCAATGTTATGATTCAGCAGCATTTCGACAGGTAACTGTGCGAACATGGTCAGGTTGATGACAGTGGCGGAGCTTGTTGTCAAAGCATTGTTGAATCAAACATTGGCTCGGGTTGAAACCTGCAAGTTGTATTTGTAATAAATTCACCAGGGACACTATTGCTTTCTGATTAGATATGTTTAACATGAAATGTTTTGTTTTGTAATATTTAAGTCTCATTCCCAGATTTAAGTTATGAACAACATTAAATTATATACGCCACAGGCTCTATTTAAGAAATAAATTTCATTTTGCAATAACGAGGCTGCTGTGGTCTCTCTTAGATCATATTTTGCCTTGATTAAGATATTTACACAAATGTTGATATTAGAAAAAACCAAATCTTATAAGAAACTGCCACAGATTTGATCTTAATGAACTTCGCCACCTAATATCAACAAGTATCAAAGGTTATTAATATTATATTACAATATCAGATTTATTTTTCCTTTATCATCAGGATGGTTATTTAGATATAATTTCAATTAATTCATTTTCATTACACATTGTGGCCCATTACGGCAGACTTATCTTAACTTAGAGTTCTCATTTTTTAACATTTATTTTTATACACTGTCATTTTAAGTACCACCATAATTGTCATTCTTCTTCTCACTTCTCACTATTACATATAATATCATAACCATTTGTTATATCAACTATTTACTAATTATGTTTCCTACTGATTGTAAACTAAACTGCATGATTATTAGAGCAGAAAATATCCTACATTTTTATAGTTCTTTAATTAGAATAGATATAATTACAGAATTTAAAAGTGACATTTATTCCAGTTTAGTTTTTAATTATAGTTTAAGTGACAGAAACTCAACAAAGTTGAAACTTATTGTTGAGAATTCTTACATGTTACCTGCAATATCCATCATGATACACTGAAGTTTGGGTTCTATTTCACGGAAAAATCCTTATGAAGTTCCTATCAATGCAGTACACCTTTAAAATGGCTGTCATTATCACAAGAATCATAGTAGATAAAAGTTCAACTGAATATTTGTAATAAAATGCTAATAAATAATTCTATGTTTTCTTTTATCAGTTATAGCAATTGTCCAAATTATTGAGCAAATTTAAAACTGATCTCATTACATTCGGATTGCTATTATTTTAAAATAACATATGAAACAGTGGTTTCGATTTCTTCTCTCATTGCTCAAAATTAATTTAAAGTTTTCCTATGTCACAATTCATTTAAAAAAATTCTTGTTCGTTATATAAAAAAAGGATATTTAAATTTTTGTGATAGGATACTTTATTTAACAATTACCTGGGAACCCGGCGATTCCCGGGTGTTCATCATTAAACTCAGCAACATCCATAATCACAAAGATTGAAGCCTTTCCCGGTGCAGTTGTTCAATATATTGTTCTCGGAGTTCAACCGGGTTTTGCATAATTATAGTAGAACGCAACGTTTCGACGACTAAAAGCTCTGTCGTCATCTTCTAGGCGAAGTGATTGCCTAGAAGATGACGACAGAGCTTTTAGTCGTCGAAACGTTGCGTTCTACAATTATGCAAAACCCGGTTGAACTCCGAGAACAATATATTGAATCCATAATCACATATTTCGCTCCAATATTGGTTGTTTTTGCATTATTTCCCTGTAACAATCCTTGAACCCCATCCATAAAGATGCTTCTATCCCCTGCCGAAAGTGGTTGAAATTATACACAAACAACATCGGGAGAAACACTAACAATCTTATTGACCCTGAAAAATATTTATCCAATGCAAATATCAGCCCTTTGGGCATGTTTGAAAATTTCCACCACTGTCTGCCCCTGCCTCTGGGGCTCATAGTCATGTCTTATCCCAACAGTGTTTGTTTCCGGTTCAAAAGGAACATGTGTACAAAATTTGGTCAAACTTGCTCCATATTTATGTGGAACACACACGCTAACAGTCTTGTTTTTTTTTATTAGATATAGATAACAATTAAACAATAGTACAAACTTTGAAAATGGTATCTCATAAACTTTGTATTAAGCAATTTTAAAATCTGATATAAACTGGAAGTTTTATTTATTTATTGATGATTCTATTTTCATGAAATACAATAATTTTATTTTATTTCTCTCCTAATGCTATTTTATGTATCAATAAATTGGTACTCCAGAGATTAGGAATGGTAAAATATTTATTCTTGTACTTTTTAGTTTTATATAAAAAAAATGTTTTATATCAAAACACTGCGGGTGAAGAAACATTTTTGGAATCTATTTTCTTTTCTAGATACAGACATAGAAACATTATAAACCAATTTAGTATCGACGAGTGTGGAAAATTGATTTCAATTGAAGAAAAATGCCAATCTTTATAAGTTGAACCCAGTACCTCAGGAAAAGTTGAATTAACAGATCCTTTTAATTTTGAAGCAAATGCTGTAATAGGCTTACTCTTTGATGAGATGTGCGTGTCATTCACTGAAGCTTTTTTTTAAAAAAACATTTTGAAGTTTAATTTTTGAAGTCCCAAAACTGCTTAGGAAAATTTTGTTTGTCTTATGTATGTTATTGTATCTTTTTTTAGGTATTGCACTCTAGAAAATTATTGTGCTCTGGGACAGTTGTGGGTTCTTTCAAGATTGATCTGAAGACAGTCTATGATGCCCCTGGTATTTTTAATAGGTTTCTCTGCTTGCAAAAAAATATATATATACATGTCTGCAAAGTTAGTTGTAGGAGTGTACTCTAATTTAATAGAGACTAATAAAAATAATTGTTGTGATAATAATAATATAATTTAACAGTTGGGATTATTTTGTAATTTGTACCATGAATGATGATGCTAAAACCATTCACTAAGATCTAATAAAAGTCATTAAAACCTCCTAACAGCTTTCTACTGCATAGACAATAGATGTTTTAATTTCATTTTCATGGTTTTGCACTTTTCTCTTTTGTTACACCTGTTCTTTACTTATAAAAAAAAATCTTTGTTTCATTTTCTTGTATTCTGTAAGATTTTATTTTTTTTTAACTACCACAGGTTCTACAATCAAGAAACATTCTCAGGTCTAACAAAATGTTGGGCAGCTTTAAATTAGATGTGGCAACGGTTTGGGCACAGCCAGGTAGGAACTACTGCCCTGTGTCAGATGTATGGAGAACCACTTAAATATTCTCTGCTGTGTTTCCATACATAAAAATTACCACAAGCGATTGACATTCCAAATTATGACAGAACAATAAAAATTCAAAAAACACAATAATTTTAACTTCATTGTATTTTTTTTTTTTAAAAAAAGAACTTCATCAAGGTTTCAAACATGTCTTTCCAAACTCTTTCTTCTGTAACTTCCTACACCCAGCAATTGTTAAAGAGACATCAGAGAATATGTAAGATATGCTCCACACTGTGCCAGTCACAAAGTAGTGATGGCATGCTGTTAGAATTATAGAGTGCTGAAAGTAGTGTCCTTGTGTGTCAGTTACATTCCTTCCTCAAATTTCTCAGTTGAGCATTTTGCTTATGGCCATATATAAATATAATGCATTATGTTAACATGTCCCTGAGAAATACACATTTAGTTAGTTTATTGTAATTTATTTGTTGAAATTATTCCATTTCGTGTACATATCAATGACTTTATTCAATTATAGACAGTGGTAATACTTACTGATATACATTAAACAAGTAGGTTATAAATTATTAGTAGAACTTAAGTCTTCAGTGTAGTATGTGAGGCACAAGATACTCCACTTTAGTAGAATAGGTCAAGTTCTGACAAAATGATGTTTCCAGCAGAAATAAACAACAATATTACATTGACAATTAGATCACTTTTCCAAAAAAAAGATATTTCATCCAGATTAAAACGTTAAATGTGTACATTATTTATATATAATTTGATTCCCAAACTTCTTCAGACTATCTCAGCTTCAGTATAAAAACCATATAACCATTTATATAAATCTCATATTTTTATAAACACCGACGATGAACATTTCACTGAGTAACAAGAAGTCTGTAGGATGAAACCAGGATATGTTGTATGTGGTGAAAGAATTTTTTTTATGGCTCATACAAGGATAAAAAATCAAAGGTCATCATAGAAAGTTTCAATAATTATTTATTTCGATCAAGTAAATGTATCCTGCAAATCTTTATATATAATTTTCCTTAGCTTTCCCAATGGATTACTTCAGTTTAAAAATGGCGATACAGTTCGTTAGAGCAAAATATTGTCACTGGACCACTCTTGATTTATTCTGTTGAAATTGGAAGACATTGCATAGCTTGCCCAAGTGAGAGCAGTACTGCTGGGCAGGGCTAACAGTGATTACAACATTACAGGGAGTTAAAATCACGAGCTTCACATATTTGCAAGAAATTTTACCAGAGACACCTCGCTGTTTGTGAACTACATTACAACAAATATTGAATGAGGTTTAGTATGGCATAAACAATGGGTCTATTTTTATTTTCTCTCAGTTGTACAATTGCCTTTAAAAACCACTGCCTCCATGCCAAGCCAAGTTTTTGGACTCCCCCCCCCCCCCCGAGTTTCAAGTCCACAACTAACAACATCATCAGTTTTCAAGAAATACGACAGTTTCATAATGCTCAGACAATCTTTTCTAACAACATAAACCTGTCTTCATACTATTCCATTTACAAAATTGTAAGATTTCATTTTATTTTGGTCTACATACTTTATTTTGACTCCAAGGAACATGCTGTCACACTGTCATAACATTTTCTATAGAAATTCCTGTTGATTCTGTAGTATACTTTGATTTGTCCAAGTTAAACTTCTCTTTTCTATATTTTAAATATTTATAGACACTAAATACAATCTCTCTGGCTTGGCTGCCAATAGTTCATCACTTTTTAGATGTTTTGGATTTAACAAGGCATCACCTACATGAAACACATTAGTTAAAGCCCCTTGGAAAACTTTAACAAAGACAGTATAACCTTAGAACTCATTACTCTTCACAAATGTAAACAGACCTAAAAATGGCACATGGTGTGAACTGGAATGGACTTTGGGGAGTGGAGGAGCCATGCATAACACGACCGTCACTTTCCCTTTGGGACGTTTTACTCTTATATGCGGCAGTGTATTATTTACGGTCTGTTTACGAGGTTCAGTGATGCTGTAGAAATTTTAATTATTTTGTTTCATTATTTTTAATAAATATTATTTATATTCACTCCAACAAAGACTTTCTATGACCATTTTTAACATTATAAGCATTTCCATACACATACATTGGCTTAAGTTCACTACTGATAGGTCTTTACTTCTGATATAAAATCCTGAGATAAATAAAACTGTCGGCAAAAATACGAGGTTTCATTGAACCTTTACTGGAAACTAAACTAAGTTTTCCCGTGACCACTTGTTGCACAGTGACCTAAAAAATGAAAAAATTTGTGTACAATAACAAATGTACAAAAACTTCTAAGTAATTAAAATAAAATATTGATGTCATCAACAAATCAACAATAAATAAATTCTGATAATTACTTTCCTCCATTTACCAGTTAACGAATGTGCATGTATGTGTCATGTATTTTAATAGCTGTCTGTATGTTGGTCCAAGTGATTGTTTTAAAATGGCATAATAGTGTTCATGTAAAATCAAACAAACAGAAATTAAATAGTTTCTTGATGAAAATGTTGTCTAGATTAACAATTATTTTTATAATATGCCTGAATAAAGAATTATTATTTCTATAATAACTTGTTTTAGTCATGAGATTTTCTTACACTTGATTAATGATAAAATTTATATCTCACAATATAAAAAAGTGCAGTTATAAACATAAATATTGCTGGAAAAGTTATTCATGTTTAATTATTACAATTCTTTAGGGTTATTGTGATTAACTTTCGACACACTCAATAAAGGAAAACCCTTACTATGTTTCTATGAGTTCTCACAATTTATTTGTTCTTCAAATTTCAAACTGCACTCGTTTCATTTATTTTATGCCTGTAATTAGTGGTTGAACAATGCTTTAGTTTTGCACCCTTTTGGTTGATATGTAATATTAGAAAATGTGATTTAAATTATTACAAGTAAATGCCTGATTGATGTAGATATTTGCTGTAGTAAATTGAGAACAATTTTATAGAAATGTTTTGCAAGTATACTAATAATATCAGCAATGTAAACCATATTTGATAGATTAGCATAGAATTTGATCTCAAATTTCCCGAACATAAAACTATATTTGTATTGCAGACCATCAATTCTTTCATAAATGGGCTTTGTTGACTGACCCCGATGATATCGCTGGAGGTCCAAAGGGTTACTTAAAATGTGATATTGCTGTGATTGGCAAAGGGGACAGTGTAAAAATTCCACCAAAAAGTGAAAAAGACGAGGATGATATAGAAGCGTAAGAAAATCTTTGAATTTTTCTAAGATTATTCATTTTATAGCAATCATGCAATATAACATATATTTTAAATCAAATCATAGTTGTTAAGAAGTAATATTCAATTTTAAAATGTATAAATAATTCTTAAAGATTTTTGGATTTATTTGCTACTACTGCTTGGATGAAATGTTCATATATATTATTATATCTTATGCATAACAATTATACATAGGATGTCAACTAAAGATTCTTATTGTATAAAGAAGCAACTCTCCTGAAAACTTTCTCTAAATTTTCTACAATTAACCTCATATAAACTGTTAATGGTTACTCAAATTCCTGAAATTTTACTTTTCATATCAATAAAATCTGCACTTCCGCTGATATTCATATTGCACTTTACCATTTAAATCAATTTTTATAATACGTCCAATGAATTTATCTTTGTTTCAATCAATTATTTTAAGACTTGCTCCAGTAACAGACAATTATTTAATTTGAATTATATATCAATTTTATTATTGTCATTCAGGAACCTTCTGCTGCCCGATGGAGTTCCAGTTGAAAGACAACGAGCTCGTTTCATTGTTAAAGTATACAGGGCTGATGGTTTGCCGAAAATGAACTCCTCCATTGTCGCAAATGTGAAAAAGGCATTTACTGGGGAATTCAAAGATTTGGTTGATCCATATGTACAAGTCTCATTTGCAGGACTCACTGTAAGCCACAAAAATTTTTCTTACCTAACAGTAAAAAAAAAATAATTGTACAAGACAAACAGTAAAAATACTTGGGTTATTTAACAGGGAAAGACAAGTGTGAAGAAGCACAGCTATGCTCCTGTGTGGAACGAGCAAATAGTATTTACAGAAATGTTTCCACCGCTCTGTCAGAGGATCAAATTACAACTCAGGGATAATGACCCTGTTAACAATACTGTAATTGGAACACATTTCATAGATTTGAAAACTATATCCAATGATGGAGAAAAGGGTAAGTAATTTATATGGATAATAAAAAGTATAAATTTAGTTTTTAAAGAATAATAGATGCCGCTTTAAGAATTCACTACTGAAGCATGTGTTTCAATTTGTTTGATAAATATTTACCTTCAAAACTGTCAAGTAGGGCTAATTAATAGGTATCTAAAGTCAACTCCTTAATCACCAAATCCGTAACCTCCCAAATTAAAAGCACCCTCACACCACGATTCAGCAACACCACAGCATCCGTCACCCACCGCTTCTGTCACCTGAAAAGAAAACACCCAATTGACCTCATCTTTCCCTTGGAACACCCCATAATCACACCCTCAGATCCCACCCAATTCATCCAATCCCTCAAACTCAATAATCAGCAGTCAACTCTCATATTCCCACAACATATGACCCTCAGATAGATAAATTAAGGAAACTAAAATATTGCTAAATTAGGTTAATTAATTGGGTCAACCTAATTTTCAAGTGCACATGTTAATTATGTACTTCACTTGAATTTTGTTTATACTGTAAATAAAATGTAACCATCTGAAAATCTTAGGATAGAAGTTTTAAAAAATATAAATCGTAAAAAATAGTTATTTATCGACTTTTCCATCAAAATGTTAGATTCTAAAAAAAATAAGGAATATTTTTGTATATATATTTATTAACATTATCACCATTGGGATAGAATCTTAAGTTTGTCTCTGCTTGCCAATTAGCATTCATATTATACCTTTGTATATAACAATATCAATAGCACTTCTAAATCATTATTAGTAATAATAAGAAATCAGTACTGATCACCACTAAATCACCACCTGAATTATCATATGGTTTTGTATATATTCAGAAGAAAGTTAATCATGCCAATTACAAACTTTGACACTTGATAATTAGCAAACTCTTTTGTATATACTTAGGGAGAATAAATTGTTATTCAAAAGTAAATATGAAAGCAACGGAAAACTTTTTCTTTTAACCCTGTCATTATCTTTTAATTAACTTTTGGTGTATATAATAAGTATATTATTAATTTAAGTCGAGAAGTATTCCAAAAACAGGATAAATACTCAATCCTATATATGAGGAGTGGTCCTCAATATGTTAGGCCTCAAACAAGTAAAACAAAGACTGCATAAACCCAACCATTTGAGACATTCTATTTTATAACAGTATCAATATTTCAGTATTTTTTTTAAAAAAAAAGTTATATAACTATAGTAATGCAATCTCTTCTCTTTCCAGGATTCCTTCCTACATTTGGTCCAACATTCATTCATTTGTATGGATCTACACGTGATTACAGTTTGATAGATGAACATTCCAACCTGAATACAGGACTGGGCGAGGGCGTTTCCTATCGTGCCAGATTGCTTATCGCAATTCGTACTGAAATCACTGACAGCATTGACCTTGCACCGTCAGAGGTAGAAGTGGAACCCACATTTCCAATTAATGAGGTATGCAAATTTGTTAAACATTTCTTGTAGTTCACTATTATTTCTGATTCATAAAATAATTCATTTATAATTGAATGAGATGGCAGTAAATATTTAATCTAATCAAAACTCATATTTCAGTCCTCATATGGAAAAAATGAAGAGTTCTTTTTATTTGCTACGATACTTGAAGCGACAATGATTGACAAAAAATTAGGTGACAAACCAATATATTTTGAACTGAGTATTGGAAATGCTGGAAATACAATTGATGGACACAATCAGACATCAAAAGAGTTCTGTGATTCTGATAGCGATGATAATTTGGGTTAGTAAAATTAAAGTTAATTTTCTACTCGGTTACATTTCACCAGAATAATGCAAAAATCAAATACATTCATATTTCAGAAATGGTTAAGACCGATCAACCATCTTGGCAGAGTACGACAACATCAACTAAGCCCATGACTCATGATAGGATTTATTACTTCTTGCCATTTTGGGACGATAAACCTTGCATGCACGTATACTCTCAGTGGCCAGACTATAGGCGACGCATGTACAATTCTAATATAATTGCGAAAGTTGTTGACAAACTGGTAAGTGAAGTAACATATCATTAATTTCAATAAATTAAATCTTATACTCATCCAAATATTAAAGACAATTGTGTGTTTTATTAAGAAATGAATATACCATTTGCTAAAATTCTGAAAATATGGAGGAATGAGAAGAAAGTAATACTATTTAACATGATTCAGTGTACCACTTAATTACATAATATATTATATATGGCTTCACTTAAATGCCAAGAGTTACACTATCAATTTTACTTTAGTTTATGAGAGACATAACAGATAAAAAATTCTACACTGATTTAGAAATTAACAAATAGTCTCATAATAAAGGAAAACTGTCACTTGCCTAAATTAGAAAAATATATATTATTCAGATGAATGCATTTCAAACATTGAATATGGATATATTTTCCTATCAACAATATGAGTAGATATTGATTTAAATTCATATACGACAGCAATATGAAAACTTCTCATCAAAGTATTAATAGCATTTATTTATGTTATATTTATCTTTAGGAAGAAGGCTTAACAGAAGTGCACTTATTAATGGAACAAGAAGACTCAAATTCAGAGAAGAAATTGCGATCTGTGCTTGATGAACTATGTGCAAGTTGCAATCGTTATGTTTCCATTGCACGGAGTAGCAGTGCTAGCACCGGAATGGGAAAAACCAAGCTTGACAAGGAAAGGATGAAATTATGTTTAAGAGATGTTGTGAGTATGAGAAAATTTGTACTCTCACTATATAGAAATTAAATTAATGTGGTTAAGTGTTCAAATGTTACAAAGTTTACAACTGTATTTTATGCAAGTAAATCCACAGGAAAAATTTTCACTTGAAATATCATTCAGTAATTCTACTAAAAGGTTTACTTCACTGTCAAAAAAACAGGAAATAACCTTAAATGATTTTGAATATTCTGATTTCAAATTGTATTTATTAATATTTATGTATTTTGTTAATTTCAGGAACATATAGGAGCAATGGCAAGAAATTTGAAGGCCTTAGTGACCAAACATTCATTTAAAGAGAGATATAAGACTGCTCACACATACTTGCAAAAGCTACGGTTTCTAGTTGAGGATGTAAGAACTGGAACACTTTATATTTGAAAATGACAGTTTTAATTTTATTTGTGTACTATAACATTTTACCTTTATATATTTTCTAGCCACAACATTCCATGCCAGACATTTTCATGTGGGTCATTAGTGGTGGAAAGCGAATAGCCTATCAAAGGATACAGTCGAGAGACCTAATTTATTCAATCGTGGATGAAGAATGTGGCAGAGATTGTGGAAAAGTTCAGTCAATCTTTTTGAAGGTATGAAGTTTATAATGATTCTTGTTTGTGACACTTTATTTTCAACTGAACACATCAAATGCTACTTTACAGGAATGCTTCATTTAGTCAAGTTTCTTGTACCAGGTGAGACGTCTAGTTTGATTGCTGTTCCTGTTCCAATATTGTAATTAAGAAAAGATGAGTTGCCCGAAAATTCATAGAATTAAATTTTAGAAACTTTGTCACAAAATATGCATCAGAAGAATTATTAGATTTTAAATTCATTGTGGCAATAATTTGGACCAGACAATTAGTATATTGTAATATTTTTCCATTAAAGTATTTGCATATACCTTAATCCCAATTCTGAAATATTTCATGAAACAAATTTGATTCCTATCAAAAGGAAAAATTTATTTCTTTACCTTATAATTTTTTCTTTCAGTGATTCATCCTATGTCAATCATTGTGGTTATCAGGGCTTCATTTTAAATTTCTGGATTGACAAAGCAGAAGCCTTCTATTCTTTTAAATTAAAGTGTTCCAATATATTTTTTTCACCTTGGAATCAATCAATTTAAATATTATAGTCTCTATAAGAATCATAATCAATGTTTTTATTAAAATTGCATTATTGATTTCTTTCCCTTCTTCTGCTTGGAAGTAATTACCTCACATTAAGAAACTATGTCAAATAACAATAATTTTTAACTGATAGAGACTTTTTTTCATCTCAGCTCCCTGGTAAGAAGGGTGTGGGTCCAAGTGGCTGGGCTATTCAATCTAAACTACAAATATATATGTGGCTGGGAATGTTGAAACACAAGAAAAACTTCACGGCTGGTCTTCCGAAGGGTTACGAACTATCACACGAAATAAGAAACGCAGAACGACCCAGAGCGTTGCCGCCTTCAGTTGTACATTATTTGCAGAAGCATGTAAGTAAATAATTATTTAATGACAATTACTTTGTATAAATGAATGAAAAAGTGTCAAATAAAAAAAGACAGGAAAAATAATTCTATAGTCTGCATTTATTTTGCCATCATTACATCAAGATTTATGAAGAAAAAATTATTTTTTTTAAGTTCATTATACTGCAATAATTGTTTTAATGCGCTTTATAAATTTATGGACAAAGTAGTTGCAACTTTTGTTGAAATCTATCCCATAAGTTGTTTATAAGATTTGTTAATTTCAATTTTAATTTATGTTTGTATTGTTTCAGTCTTTCCAATTAAGGGCACATATGTACCAAGCAAGATCTCTTATCGGCTCTGATGCTTCTGGATTATCAGATCCATTTGCAAGGGTTGTAATGGGCGAATACTGTAAAGTTACACAGGTGATTGATGAGACTCTCAGTCCTACGTGGGATGAACTGCTAGTTTTCAATGAGATATTGGTTTATGGTACAAGAGAAGATATAAAGCATGATCCTCCTACAATTATAATTGAGATATTTGACCAAGATAAAGTTGTAAGTTTCTTTTAAAAAAATATAGTCACTTTTTCAAATTTAAACATCAATTAATGTATAATTTTTCAATGGTGTTTTCTTACTCAGGGAAAATCAGAATTTATTGGGAGAACAATAGCTAAACCACATGTGAAATTAATAGATGAAGCTTATTGTAAACCAAATTTTCCTCCATGCTTAGAGTGGTATGAATTAACAAGAGGACCAGATCATGCTGGTGAATTATTAGCAACGTTTGAGTTACTGGAGGTAATTTGAGATCAAAATATCAGATAAATACTTTCAAAATATTAAAATGCTATTGTTTGGAGCCACTGAACAAATGTTTCATCATATGTTAATTTTTTTGACACAACTAATTAGATAAATAACAGACAAACAAGTGCTAAATTAAATACCACATGTTTCTGAAATCCTTGTCACTTTCATCAGGTGATTCCAAATTATTAGCGTCTTTATATTTTATGTTTAACTTCACTGTTGGCTTTTGAGTTCATCACCTGGTTTGTGTGATGTGTCATTATTACAGCTCTTGCAATATTTTTGCATAAAATTATATGCATATACCTTAATCCTAATTCTGAAATATTTCATTAATCAAATTTGACTCCTATCAAAAGGAAAAGTTTGCCTTATAATTTTGAATCACCTGATGAAAGCTACAAG
The DNA here is from genome assembly GCA_037074705.1 of Zhengitettix transpicula. NCBI lineage: Eukaryota > Metazoa > Arthropoda > Insecta > Orthoptera > Tetrigidae > Zhengitettix > Zhengitettix transpicula. The sequence goes on along the minus strand of CM073591.1, from coordinate 9,882,202 downwards.
GATTGCATTAAAATTGTGTGGTTTATAATTTAGAATGTATTTTTGTTTGTTATTTATTTATATAATTAGTATACTTTTACACACACATTCTATATTTTATTAAAACCTGTAAATTGCACACTAGATTTCATATTAAAATAAATTTAAAGTGGCTCAACTTGAACATTGTAATTTAAAGTGTGTATTTACATCTGAAGAAATATATAGATTTAATGGTACTGTATTTAATAAAGGTAACAAGTGTGGCAGATAAAAGTGATCTACCGCAATTGCCCGAACCAAAAGAAGCTTCTGAACTACTAGGAGATAGTGACACAGGTCCTATGCTTCCTGTTCCAAGGGGAATTCGTCCAACACTTGCTAAATATAGGTATTTAAGATACTATTATTATAATTATTATATGAAAAATAGTAGAAAAAATAATTATTATTTAAAAAAATGTTCCATGCCTTACTATACTTTATGCAATGAATCAGTACTATTGTTAGCTTCAAAAAAATCACTGCTATAAATTTTATGCATCAAAACCATACACAGAATAACAGAACTATACATTACTTTTATTTCAGAATTGAAGTTTTATTTTGGGGTTTAAGAGATCTTAAAAGAGTTCACCTTATGACAGTGGATAAACCAAGAGTAGATATTGAGTGTGCTGGACACATTTTGTATTCATCTGTAATACAAAATGCTAAAAAGAATCCAAATTTTAGTACGCCAGTAAAATTTCTTGAATTGGTATGTAAAAAAGCTTTTGTTTTTTTTCTATAAAATAGTAAACATATCTGGAAATACAATTTTCACACTTTTATCCTCTGAAATGTTATATTTATGTGAAATTAACACAGCTGAAATTTCATCGCCATATTTACTGTCAAAGCAACTAGAGAAAAAAGAGAAAATTAAACAATCAGTAGTTAAGAACATTTTGAAGTTAAGTGAATGAAATTGTCAAAATTTTGGCTTGTTTATTCAAAATTATAACTTTCACTTTTATTTGCATGGGTCAATTCCTTACCTCTAAATTTATAGTTTACAAGATACTTTTACATCATTTTTACATTTGAGACACACAAACAGGATATCTGTTAATTAATGTGCAATTACGTTCCTTCTTTAAAAATAGAATGAACCCCCTGGATTAATATGAGTACATTAAGTGAAATGACTCATGATCTGAAGGTATATTAAAAAATATTTAAAAAGTGTTGACTCCTATGTAATGTGGAACCTTAATAACAGACAACAAACAAATTCATTTATAAAATTAAAAAAAAAGACACAATGGAACTAGAGTACTGAGTTATTTTAATTCATAAATTAACTGAAACTCAAACTAAACAAAATGAAAATAGATCTGCCAGCTGCATTAATAATCTCTTATGTCCTGTAATTATAGGAAGCTCTACATTAAGTACAGCCTGAAATTATATCAGGTTGGAAATTTGTTGATTACAATTTATTAACAGAGTGAATTATACTTAAAACCCAAGGATAAAATTGTCTGAGACCAATTTTCAATTTTTACTCATTTTATTTTTAGTTATTTTATTTTTACTTGTTTTACTTAGAATGTAGATGTAACTAATATTGACGTTACGACATGCAGTTACTGAATGTTCCATATTTCATTTTTTTGTTTGTTTACATTTATACTCTTTTGGAGGTGAGCTCATGGTGTCATTATTCTATTCCATTAAACTTTCAGGAAACATATCCTATGAGATATAAAACCTACGCTCGTTATTAGATATAAAGCATTTGGTCAATTACTCAAACAATCAATAATTTAAAACTTTGGCAGGTATGTATTGGGGAAACCAAAAGAAATATCGACATCCAACATAAAAACAATGAGAAACTTGGAGAAATGTGTAAATCAAAATTAGCTGAATGCACATGGGAATTTAATCATCAATTCGATTCTCAAAAATTCCATATAGTTGACTTCGAACCTCATGTGTTTAAAAGGAAATTTAAAGAATCCGTCCACATAGTGTCCAGTAAAGCCGTATGTCAACTCAGTGTTAACGTTCCTGACCTTTTGAAATCCCTGATTCATTCTGACAAAAAGTTAAAGACCATAGCAACTGAGTAAAAAAGCCCATCACTTTTACCTCGAACCCTATAAATTTAACAGCAAGTCTAAAACACTACAGTCAGATGCAAAAGCCTTGATAGTCGACTCTCTGGAATAAGCTGAATCTAGTAGGTTTATTTTGTTAAGGTGTGTCTGGACTCTTGTACTGAGCTCTTAACCCTTTTCCCTGAAGACGATCAGAGTTCATATAGTTCGAAATGTAGGATCTTTCTTTACTTCTTCCACTCTCTCATTATCTCTTCCACTATAGACAATTGAACAATCAATAAATTCTTCACTATGAATTGCCAGGCATATTTGAAGGTCAGTTTTAAATAATATAAAATAAAGATAATATGAGCTTCAATGGCAGAAAAAAAATTATACATGAATAGAAAATTACTGATTAATTAATAGGATAAGAATTCATCTGAATAATGAATTGCTGAAATTGTACCAGTGTGTTTTATGTTTGTTTTTAGGTTTTCATTTTATATATATTTTCACAGGAGTTGCCAGAGCAAGAATTATACCGCCCTCCATTAACAATTAGAGCTGTCGATTGTCGCAGTTTTGGGAGGTATACTTTAGTTGGAACTCACATGATTAATTCCATTCACAAGTATATGTATGTACCAATGACCAAGCGGGAAAGGGAGGCAGAAGAGCGTAAGAGGTCCATGCAACAACTGCAGAGTAAGCAGTACTAACCATAATATTTGAAGCTGCATGCTAATCATTGTCACTTCACTTCAACTGAATCTTTATTTACAGTTATAGTAAAATAATAATGAAAATATGTGTGTATAAATTTGCCAAAAACAGACAGGGTTAGGTGGAAAAAAAATTAATACAAACCTATATGGCTTTCTCAGATGTGGAAGATGTATAAGTTTATGAAAATATGATGCCCAATTCATATGATGTAAACAAAAGCTAATTTATAATAAAATATTCTCAGGCTTCTAACCAAGTGAATCAAATAATTATGCATACAATTTTTCACTCGGTTAGAAGCCCGAGAAGATTTTATTCATTTTTTTATACTGAGAAAGAGTTTGTTCTTTATTAAAAGCTAATAATAATAATGATTTGACTAAAAACTATTGATAAATGTTCACTCGCTCTTATAAAACAAATATTTTATCAAACCATTTCCAGATGCAGAAACTAACCATTCTAACCAGTTAACTACAAACCACTTCTCCAACAATGACGGTGAAAATAAAGAAAACAGTCCCCTTCTTCCAAAAGACATGCCAATATTACTTGATTATGTAAGTATAGTTCTGAGTGTAGTTCTACAATTCTTTAGAAAATAATTAATAGTTAAAGAGTAACAGCTTAACTGATGTTTACTTGTAATGAACATATTAAAAAAAAAACTGAAATATTTTTACATGATATTGTACAATATATTTCTAGGGTACAGGCCAGATGCCATCAAAGAAGGACCTAAAAACAGAGGTGAATAAGAAACGGAAGCAGAGTATGGAAGAAATAGAAAATGATGAAGGCAATCGTGACTGGTGGACTAAATATTTTGCTTCGATAGAAGCTATGATAGAGGTATGCATCTCAGATTCAGGAAAGGCATGCAGTTTTTATTTATTAATGTGACTGACACATCTGCAGATTCATTTATACATTTATTATTTTTTTTGTTGCTTTATCATAATGTTTCAACTGATGTTTTAAACCCAAGAATTTCTGTGTGTTACATTTTTAATTCATTGAGAACATCTTCATGGTCTATAAACATTTTATTTTTGTCATACTGATTCAAAAATTATCACTGCATTATTCAAAGGATAATTTAGCATCTCTCTACTATTGTTTTTTAAGAAAATAAATGCACATTATAGCATCCCTCCGTACCTAGCGACAGTAGATGAATACCTGGAAGTGATTAGTGTCGTGTGCGTGTTTCCTAAAGATAATGTGTATGATTGTAGTGACTAGACAAATGTGAACAGATATGATTTTTTTATGTATGTGTGTGTGTGTAACCTATTAATATTAATTATGTTTATATGTAATTTATTTACTGTACATTTGTGATGAATCCTATTTCCTCTTAAGAGGGCTAATGGTGAATAAATCTATCTATCTATCTATCTAAAGATAAGCTAAAAAGATATTGGTTAATTTAAAATATATATAAATTTTATTATGCTGCATCATTTGAAAATTTTTCAATGCAATTGAAACATTTCAGTTATGCACACTTTTTATAAGCATGATAATACAATATGCACAATTTTACCACTATTATTTTGCACATTAACTTCAAATCTGTGCATTTGACTTATTAAAAGAATGCATTGAGTTGAATATCAAAGATCTACTAATGAAAGTCTCATGCATTCTAAACTTTAAAATATGACACAATGAAAACACAATTTAATAATCAATTAATTCTTTATTACATATTAAAATAAAACTTTGTCATTCATGTTCGTCTTTCAAATTATAGAATTGGAAGCAGTATGACAAATATGGCCATTTAAAGCTCTGATACTGTTATTGGTAGACCTCGGATTAAATATTTAACAAGTTTCACATCATTTAATTCTTTATGCATAAATATCAAAGTAAAAGAAACGTTTTTCTGGAAATGTTTCTTATTTTTAAATGTAGTAATCCCTAAAATATTTTTCTTTTTATGGTTGGAAAGAGCACTGGTAATTTCTTTTTAAGTACTTCAAATTTTATTATGTTATTCAATGTGTATCAAAATGTCTTGACATAGTCCTAAGATTTTGAAGTTTATTGATAATTTGTTCTTCCTCTCTCTCTGAGACTTTCTACTACTGTAAATACTTAATTACTACCAATTGATTAGAATCACATGCATTTAATTTACTTCGAAATAAATATTACATTTGATGTTCAATTATGATTCTTTCAGTTTGATAAATATTCTATTAATCATATTTAGACATATTTTAATAGATAAATAGTATTCTGAATTATTTACAATACATCGTGGTTGGCATGATTTTAATTTTAAGAAATACAAAAAACAAATAGTGATTTTATAGGGTGAAATAACATTAAGTATCAGCAGGAAACTTGTATAATTAAAATACATACATGTTTTCCTTTTCAGTTTTTAAACTCAGCCATTATTGAACTGTAAACTGGAAAAAACACTAGTATCCTCAGATTTCCCACAATTTTTCAAACATTTTTCCATCCTCACATGCACAATACTTATACTAGTGCATAAAGAAGAAGATTAATTCACTTATCACTTTAACTCTCTTACTTAATTAAAATTAATCTCACTCCAAAATCCCTATTTTTATGAAAATTCTGTTAGGAAAGTGATCTTATTCATGTATTTAAAGTCTTAGATACTTCCCAATTAAGGTTCATTTTTGTGTTATTAGATGAGTTAATAGCATTGTTTGCTATAAATTCAAAAACATTTTCTTTGATCAAACAATTTCCAAGGAATATCTTGGAACTTTGCATACAGTTTTGTTTTTGCAGGATCAGATTGATGACATTGTTTTCATCTCACTTTTTGGAGGACCATCACTTCCACTTTCATCTGACCTGATCCAAGTTTCCTCCGAAGTTGGTCATTCAATCTTTCTGAGGATTTCTCAGGTTGCCAGGATTCACCAAATTTGGAGGTGAGACACAGAATTGGAAAGAAGATTCTCTGTACAAATACAGTATTGAGGAGTATACAAATAGTAACCCTTCTGTGTGTTTGTCCCAAATAGTTCTTCAATCTATTCAAGCATTAAGAATTGCTTGCCATGATTAACACATCTAATCACATCTAATGACAAATGTGTCATGCATATTTTCTTACTTTCTACCAGTGTCAAGTGACTGATTTTTTTTAATGCACAACTTAATACACTTACACATTGCAGAGGCTACATCTATTTTTTTTTGTCATATGGACAGTGTGGACTTCTGCAGCAGAGACCCAATTTTCTATCACTTTATTTGGGTATTTAAATCCAAAATGTTCCAAAATTGGCAGAAATTCTGAAGTTTTGCCACCTCGAAAAAATTTTGTCCAGGCCGGCTGGTCGCCCCCACCACGTTGCTGCCACTATATCCTCATCTAATTAGTATAGGTACAAAGATTTTGGTTAACACGGGGAATCATACACAAGGCAACTGGTTAGTACAGCTGGTTGTAGCCAGTTGCTAGAGTTGACTTCACTCATTCAAAAAAAGGCGATTCCCCGACTCCATCACAGATAAAATAATAAAACGTTCTATGCTCATTTTAATTGGTTTGAATTGAAAATTCATCAAGATATGAAAATAAACGGATGAATTTTTAGTTCAGATTACAAGTTGATATTATTCTTTATTTTGAAATTTTTTCCACTCCAAAAAAAAATGCCACCCAGGGCAGAGTGCCCTGGCAGTCTATGCCACAGCAAAGGGGGCAACTGAGAGGCAAACCTGGACCTTGACATAAGAAAATATTTTAAAATTTGCATTCTGGACTCTTCCACAAACATTCCTGATTTTGCTATATTTAAGACCTTTACTTCACCAAAAATTCTTAGACTGAATTTTTATTTCAGGAAAGTAAAGAGCACCGGAAAGAACTAGCTCACATGCAGAGCCAACAAAATGGTTCGTTACCAATTTACTTAGAAGAAACTGGTGGTTTGCAACCTTCACATCGGGAACTGTCGTGGACCGGCAGTGACAAGAGTACAGAAAATAAAAAGAAGCACACATTAAAAGGAACTTCTACCGCTGCCAAATTTGTTGCACGACTAAGTCCAAAAAGTATGAGAAGACGAAATGAACTTCATACAGCTCTTACCAAAGTACGACCCTCAGTAATTAGAGAATGCATAATTGTGTTGTTAATCTAGAATGTAACATCTTTCCATAAACATTCACTATGTATAGAGAGTCCCAATTCTATAATTATAAAAGTGATTTGTTATCACTGTAAAAACAATCTACGTTGTAAAGAATAACCTTAATTTATTTCGATGAAGTGAACACTCGTTCTGAAACTACCTTTCTTTTATTTCAGATATATCCTAATGAACTTGAAATGCAAACTGATTACAATGGATTCAAGGAGTGGCTCTTGACTTTTGATTTATATAGGGGTAAAAAGACTGGTGACGATGTGGAAGATGAAAGTCGTGTAGTTGGTACATTCAAGGTATTAAAATACTTCTTAAAGTCCAATTATATTTAAAAGTGTCTGATAAATTATGTATATTCCAATTGTTTTGTATAGGGAGCAATAAAAGTGTACAAATGGCCATTACCTAAAGATATTGAAGACCACACAATAATGGGATTTGATCCCCAATACGGATTCTTTCAAGGTTTACCTTCAAATGATCCGATTCATGTCCTTGTTCGTGTTTATGTAGTTAAGGCAAATGATTTACACCCAATGGACCTCAATGGGAAAGCTGATCCATACATTGTACTACAACTGGGAAACAAAAGAATCAGTGACAAAGAAAATTACATTTCCAAGCAGCTTAATCCTGTTTTCGGAAAGTAAGTACGTTGCTGAGTATTTTTTGCAAAACACAGTGTTAACAGTCGGTAAAAGCTTACACAATAAATGCATGATCTGCTTATTTCTAGGATTGAATAAGTTTCATTACATAACAAACATAAAAACAATTTGAACAAAAAGCAATTAGTCAACAGAAATACTGTCAATTTGAATCTATGATTTGTGTTACAGATGTTTTGAGTTTGAAGCAACATTTCCACAAGACTCTATGCTGACAATACAGATTTTTGACTGGGATTTAGTTGGCTCAGATGACTTGATTGGTGAAACTCGAATAGATTTGGAAAATCGATTCTACAGCAGGCATAGGGCAACGTGTGGAATCGCACACAAATATGAAGAGTAAGCAGTAAAGTTGCACTTTTTTTTCTCTGAAATACTTGTTGACTTTTCATCTCAACTGATTCAAAAATAGTGATTCTGTACCAGTAACATAACATACTGGAGTGACTGCAGACCTCTGAATATTATTGTAAAATTAAATTTCAAGTTTTATTGATTTTTAACACCATTAACTGAACTAGTTTTATACTGAAAATCAAACCCAACCTATTTCGATTATCTATAACCATCATTAAGTATTAAAATTTTCTCTTCCTAACAGATATGGATATAATCAGTGGAGAGATCCCATGAAACCATCCCAAATTTTAGCCAAGTTGTGCAAAGATGGCAAACTGGACACTCCATCCTACAAAAATGGGAAAGTCAAAGTTGGTAGGCAAACATTTTGCATTCAGGCTGAGGATCCAGACATTAATATGAATACCAGAGGTAATTTCACTGTTTTGTTATATATGTTAATATAATTTTTAAGTAAAAAATGAAAATATTTGTGTCTGTTTGAAAATAATGAATAAGAAAGAGAGCCAATTCAGACAAAAAGGGTAATATAAATACCACACGAAGTTTCTGGGATCCTTGTCCCTTTCGTCAGCTTTTGAGTTTTGTCAACTGACAAGTGCAGTTGTGTTTCTCTAGGCTCTTCTTAGCACCTGATGAAAGGGACAAGAATCCCAGAAACGTTGTGTGGTATTTATTTTGTCTGAATCGACTATCTTTCTTATTCATAATTTTTTTAGTAATTAAGCTATAGCATAATAAAGCTTTGACATCTAAATGACGATTGTGTGATTAATAGCATTAACCAACATTTTCCATATTGGATATTTAGCATTCAAAACTGTTTTTAGCCAACAGCTATATAGCTTGGTTTTCAGTGCAAAATACAAGTGACAGTGATACAGAAAATAATTTATATTTGACTTTACAGTTTTCACTTTTATTTTGTTTACAGAAAATTGATGCTGTGCTCATTTCCCATAGTTGCATCCTAAATCTAAATTAATTTGCAAATACTTATGCCTGAATGTAATGTACTGCATGAAGTCATTTCTCCAGCCTTTAAAATGAAAAAATATATATATTTAAATAGTAACAGTTAATATTATACAGAGATAAAAAAAAGGCAGTTGTGTCCATGTAGCATTAGTTATTTGTATATGATGTCCTGTTTTCTGTATTTTATGAAATTAATATAACGACATTATTGTAACAAATGTTTTAACGTGTATCGTTCAAAGCAAAAATTAGTTGCTCTAATTTTAAACAACAATAAAGATGTTATTACATTAAAAATTACTCCAGGAGCATATAACAGGATTAAATTACTTTTTTAATTTTTTTAACAGGAATGGAAGAGCATATGGCTCTTGCAGTGCTGCATAGATGGCATGAATTTCCTCGTATTGGCTGTCAACTGGTCCCTGAACATATAGAGACAAGGCCACTGTATCACACTGATAAACCAGGAATTGAGCAGGTAAAAATATAATATTTGTATTCTCTAATAGATATTTAAATGCAATACTATTTCTCATTAATGATAAAATACTTTATTTTGGTAATGATTATTAATGTAACTGTTATAATTGTATTTCAAATGAAACACATGTGATAACGAACTTAAGTAAGATTTAATTAGAAATGTGTTCTATATGATCAAAGAAATGAATAACTCATATACTGTGCTAGAAATACAATTTGTAATAATAATGTGATGCGAACAGATAAAATATTTTTATTTAGGAATTACCATACTAACTTCTACAAGCTTTTTATGGTACTTTGCTTACAGGGGAAGCTAGAAATGTGGGTGGATATGTTTCCCATGGATATGCCTCTTCCTGGACCACCATTAGATATTTCTCCAAGAAAACCAAAATCTTATGAGCTAAGAATAATTATATGGAACACAGATGATGTTGTGTTAGAAGATGACGCTTTCTTTACTGGAGAAAAAATGTCTGATATTTATGTGAAGGGGTAGGTACAAATTTGAGAAACAAATCACCTATTTTTATGTATTATGTATATAATAAAATAAAATCACATCAACACTGTGATTATGTATGATAATTTATACTAGTCTCTGTACCATCATTGTTTATCTAATTAAATTCAGTAATGTTTCACATTTAATGTATATAAAATAAAGTTAATAAAATTTCAAATGATGTAATTTACTGAATGGAACTCTAATAGTGTCAATTATATTGGCAGAGTCTGAATTCTGGGCTATGTTCGGTGTTGAAACCTATCCACAATTGTATCGACAGGTTTTTATGTCAATCTTTGAAAGCATAATATTGACGCAAAAGTTTGGAGTATATTGTAACAATCTGTAGATGTTATGGTCCTCATTAAAATCCCTCAAGACCTACACTCCATAACTTGGAGTAGTTATTCTGACAATTGAGCACATATCTGCAATATGGAAAGTTAATACGTATTTTTTCAAGTTCCATATACATGACATACAAGTCATTTAAAACTAAAATAGATGTTTGACTGTACTTATACTCTGATCATGTACTTATAAATTTGAAAATATTTTACCAAAATCAATTGAAAGCAACAAAGGCAATTATAATTTCTCATCACTGCATCCAGAATAATGTCACAGTAATAAATTATTCTTCTTCACTTTCTTTGATGCATTTCAGAAACCAGTAAATGAAGCTACACAGCTGAAAGAGGTTAACTTATTTGCTGTGCAAATATTCATTACTTAGATACAGAAAAAATATTTATCAATATTATTTATTTGTTCCAGGTGGCTTAAAGGTCCAGAAGACTGTCAATGTACAGATATCCACTATCGCTCGCTGACTGGGGAAGGAAACTTCAATTGGAGATTCATATATCCTTTCGATTACTTAGTCGCAGAGGAAAAAATTGTTATATCAAGAAAGGAATCTCTATTTTCTTGGGATGAAACTGAATGCAAAATACCTGCTCGTTTAGAGCTGCAAGTTTGGGATGCTGATCATTTCTCAGCTGACGATTTCCTAGGTCTGTGAAAGCTTAAAAGTAACAAACAGCTGTAAAATTATTTCCTTGAACACACACTTTATATACAATTTATTGGATTACCTAAGGATTTTAAACATTGTGTTTTTTACAAGTTTTTAATATGCGTTCAAATAGAAAAAGAGTTGGAACAAATTTCTAGGGACAATATCCTCCTTCAACCCCATGTTACTGCAGACTGCTAGTATTCTACCTTCTGTAGAAGAATAAGAACACTCCAAAAAATATTTGAAAAATACTCCACTTTGTCAAATCCTGGCAATCTGTTAACTCTCTCTTCCTCTCCTGTCATCATATGAAAATATTTTCAAGACAGACTGTGCCATCATAATTTTACATGATACAACTTAATTACTTTAAACAGTATAGCACATATTTCTATTTAACAGGTGCAATAACTCTCGACCTCAATCGATTTCCGAGAGGAGCAAAGTCGTCCAAATTATGTACATTGGATATGCTGAAGACGGATGGTTCAGTTCCTATGGTCAACATCTTCAAGCAGAAAAGAGTGAAAGGGTGGTGGCCATTTTATGTTAAGAAAGAAAATGAAGAAATGGAACTTACAGTATGTTAAATATTTAAATGTATATGTCTGTATCTTAAAAATTTTGAATTAAATAACGAAGTAGCCAAAAAGCAGGCAAATATTATGTGAGAATAATAATAATAATAATTTTGTATTAATTTTCACATCTATTCTGGGTCTGTTTCTGGCATTTTTTTATTTAATTGTTAAATCACTTTATCCAACAAATCGCTTAATTCATTTTCTTTGAGACCCTTAACTTCCATCCACTTTGAAAGCTAATATTTTCTAAAGAAGTTTTCCATGTGACTAGAAATGTTTCTAATCATATTCTGAACAAAATGAATAAAAAAACACTGGCAGTTTTTTAAAATCTTTTCATGTAGTTATGCATACAAGCTAATTTTTATAAAATTATATTCATAAAATGCTTTATTTATTCTACTTTATCCTTTTTTTAATTACTTTCCTCAATTATAACTCTGAATAGTTTAAAATATGTTAATGATAACAGTAATTATAACATGACTTATTAACTTATATTTAGCGAGAGTTATTTGGAAACAGTATACAGTCTTCTATAATATTTTCTCAGGGTAAAGTGGAAGCAGAAATACATCTATTATCAAAAGAGGAAGCAGAAAAAAATCCAGCGGGACTGGGCCGAAATGAACCTGATCCTCTCGACAAACCTAAGTAAGTGTAATATTTACTTTAATTTTTCAAATAGTTTATTTGTTTAGTACTTTCAATTTCAGTGCTATAACAAAATACTATGGCAATATACCTATTGTGTAAAATAATACTATAATACTTAATACTACCTTTTTCTTTCTGATTTAATAGTAAAATAATAAGTTTTATTATATGTATATATTAAATATATGTGAACAGAAAGATAAATAATTAAATAAATTTAACAATATTATTTAATTTCCTTTAACACACTGATATGCTGAGTAATTGTTGTTTATCAAAGATTGAAGTCTTTCCCGGTGAAGTTGTTCAATAAATAGTTCTCGGAATTCACACACGTTTTGCATATTTATATTTAGACACAACGTTTCTTCTTCGTCTAGAAGATGACGTTGAAACGTTGCGTCTAAATATAAATATGCAAAATTCATGTGATTTCCGAGAACTACTTATTGAATTGTTGTTTATTTGACCATTAACAACAATGTTTAGAAGTACTTCCTCAACAGGATGTGTGTGATCCATTTTGCTGAATTTCTCCAAAGAACTTTTCCCCATGTGGATCTCTTTTCATATAGTCTTCGCATTACCATGTTTGTCCAGTTTAATTTTTTTCATCTGTCTTGAACACTACATTTCAAAGTTTTACAGATATTTCATTTACTCTTGTTTGAGTGTATAGTTTTCTGAAACAAACATGTCACTTTACTAAGTTCAGTTTGCAATGATCTTTTATTCATAAGAACTTTCTTTGCCTTGTTTAATCCTTGATTTATTTAGTGCAATGTAGGTCAAATATTGGATCTTAATGTAGGATGCTAATGATAGCTTTAAGTAGAGAGCTAGATTTTCAAGCAAATTCTTAGTCCTGTCAAATGGCCATATATTTACTAATAGTTATTAAAGGAATTCATAAAAATAAATAATTTAAAAGTGAAGTGAAAATTGTGTCATGATAACAAGAAATTCATGACAATGAGCCATTCACAATTCCTTTGAAAAATTAATTTTATATAATAATTTGATAGTGTCAAAATTTTTTAATGACAAATAAACTAATTGTCAAAATTTATTTAAATACAATAAGTTTTTCCTGTTTCAGTCGACCTGACGCTTCATTTATGTGGTTTTTAAACCCATTGAAATCTATCCGTTACATTGTTTGGCATAATTACAAATGGGCAATATTGAAGATACTTGTGATCTTAGCTCTAGCAATTGTGTTGTTATTGTTTTTCTACTCTGTACCTGGATACACAGTGAAGAAAATGTTGGGTGCTTAAAGTATTTTAATCATATAAACATTCTACTCAGATGTTGATTTGTGTATTTTAAGTAGAACAAGCTTTTTCAGTTTTGAATTACAGTCGATTCATGTACACTTTGAGTTTGAGTCACATTTTACTTATAGCTCAAGCATCAAAGTATTTATTTGGAAATATTATCATACTTTTATTATTTTGAAGAAATATGTTCTCATTTCAAATCATGGAATTTTGTCAAACAAATATGAGGCTGGAGAGAATAACAATTTCAATTTGAGTTCTAATTCAATAATTTGTAGATATTTTTGGTTAGTTCTAAGGCTCTGTACATTATAGAAAGGTAAGGTGTCATTAATTTTCTACTTTACATTACATGTAAATAGTTTTAATATCAAAGAAATTTTTGAGTTTGGTTTTCAAATTCAGTTAAAATAAAACATAAGAAAAATGTAAATAATGTAATGTTATGTTGAGAACTTGGTACATGGCCTGTGATAAAATATTTCCAGTCAATATCTTAAATGACAATCAATTTACTTTTACTGCAACTTATTACTTTGGAATTGCTGTTGCACCTAAGTATGAGAAACAATACAGAGCCCCCTTTTTATGAAAAAGTGTTTTAATGTTTTCTGTAATCACTATAAGCATTTTTTTTTATTGTTACGACTATAAACTTTATGTAAACAACAGTAAATAAACATTTCTAATGGAAGTTAAGAAAATTATCCGTGCCACAGAGAACAACTCTTTCTTAATAGTTTGTAAAATAATTACCTTTAATTTTGACTGGATACTCATTATTTAATAATACTAACAAAATTGTTTCTTAAAGAAAGAAAGAAAGAAAGAAAAAACCTTCCAAATTGAATTGAAGGCTGTAATACTTTTGTTATTCTGAGACAAATATAAAAAATATAACTAGTCTTTGTCTAGTGTAAAATTATGTTTGTTTGAATGTTATTATACAGGAATTGAAATTTTTAAAACAACCAAAAAAGCAAGGTGAAAGTTCTCAAAATATTCAAATTTTTTGTGTCGACAAGAAACAGAAGCTTTCAGCTCAAGCGCTCTGTATACATATTAGCAAAATAATGTGGTTCTTGGAAGTAATTCTAATAAGAGTATGCAAGTACATCTCTCATAGTGATTTTAATGTTAGTGTTTCCGTATAAAATATTTCCTCTTGTATTTTGAGTTTGACTTTTATTCCAATTACAGATGAGCTAAAAGCTTCAATATATTGTCAAGTCAACACACACACAATTTTGCATCAAATTTGGATTTTTAAAAACTTTTAAATTTACTTTTAACTGATTATACTTCTTATTGTTATAACCAATAAGTTAAATATATTTTGTTTTCAATTATACTTTAATTATATAAAGAATTATTCACTCAACAGGCAAAATTAAGTGATAAAATAAATACTAAACAAAATTTCAGCAATCTTTGTTGCTTTCGTCAGGTAACTCAAATTTGAAAGATCTTTAAAAATGACACACCACTCAAATCTCGTTATGAACTCAGGAGTCCTTACAATTTTGAATCACCTGACACAAGCAACAGGGACTGACGAAATGCCATATGGTATTTATTTTATCACTTAATTAGTTACTTATGTGTCTAAATAGTCTGCGTCTAATACAAACTTTTTTTTTATACCTTCATCAACTTAATATTAATGACACAAAGTGTGATAGAAGACCTTATGTTCGAAAATAACTTTAAGAAAAGAATTACCTGAAAGTGTATAGTAATTTTTGAACAATTTAATAACACATACTTTATATTTCAATATTAATTTAAAGTTGTAGAGTTTGCGTTCATCTGTTTATTATCAATTATAAATGGCAGTTGCTCCCAATTAGCCTGTTTAATGTAACTATGAGTTAAGGATAGGTAATCAACAATGTACCAATTTTGAAACCATATTATTGAGAAATGTCATACAAATAGGTTTAAGGTACTGTGGAGACAGTAGTAGAATATATCTATTGACTTTAATCTACTGATCACCCAAAATGAATATACTCAATCTTAAAATACAGAAGGACAGATGTGTAAAACACATTCGCAGTTGTTGTACCATTAATACTTATCGTTTGTATTACTTATACAATAAAGACATATATTATATCTGTGTTTATAGTGCTCAACTGATAACATAGTCATAGGATAAGAAAAATGTAGACCCTACAATAATTTTGTTCACAGATGTTTTTAGTGTTGTGTAACAGGAGTCACAATTTTTAAATATTTTCATATTCTGTTTGAATATATAATCCACCATATATGTTAAGCATGCTCAATTGAAGGTTATTTTGAATAAGAAAACACACAGATGAAGTCTTTCCTCATTATATATACAGCATAATAAAAATACAATTATATGATGTAGATGTTTAGTTATTAACAGTGGATGGAGAAGTTTCATACCTGGCAGGGAGTTGACTAGGATAGCTCCGATGGGAGAGCACGCTCGTACATGGTTTCAATTCCCGGTCTGGTTGAGATTTTTCCATCTTGGTCCTAATTCAACTTCACATGGCTGACCTTTGTTTGAAAGCATTTCTTCTGTTCTTGTGTTTTTAAGAATATTAATTTGTGTTATGGAATATAAAACGGACACACTTACTTTGGAGATGAAAATCACATTTAAATAAAAATTCTGGAATACTATTTTGATTCTTAAAGCATAGCATTGACAATTTTTTTTCTTCTTCAGAAATTAAATTAGTTTATTTAAGGCAAATACAAATGTAACATAGATCTGAATTTAACTTATTTTATCATAACGAATATACATTTAAACTCTAGTAGCAAGATTTATGATAAAACTCAAAACAACCTTTCTTAATTTCTAAAAATTGTATAGGAGTTTTGAGGTTTGTTCAAAAATTTACTGACAGGAAAATAAATTTGTTCGAAGCACCTTACTTTATTTTTACATTGAAAAATAAATAATCCTTCGTTTCCTGATTTCTAATATTCATAAAATTGGGAAGTGTAGAAATAGGATTTATAGTAATGTTAAGTTGTTCCTGAACTTTTTGTTTGTCATTATTTTGCTTGTTTGTTATACAATTTTTTTTTAAAAAAAATGTTTTGATAAAAAAAAATTGCTCAAGAAAGTTAGCATACTTCGGGTTTTATTTTAAATGAAATTTTATGAAACTAAATACCATGTTTCATAAACACAAGAATTACCTAAAAACATAATCAACTTTTGCTCACTATGTTGAATTGAATTTATAGTTTTTTCAAATTTTGCTTAGTCTTTGAAAGTGATAATGAATTATTTTTTTAAGAAATGGTATTACATTTATTTTCAGAATAAACATTTTTAATTTGTTATATCGTGGTCCAATAATTTGATTTTCTTAGATTGAAAAGTGATTACTGATAAATAAAAAAATGACTGAATTAAAATATATGTGAAAAATTTTATTTCAGTAAAAACACAAATATATAACTCACACAAATACTTATTCTGCGTTGAAAAGTGAATTGAAACAATGAATAAGAAAATGGCAGGCCCAATTTTCTTGATAATCTGTAAATAGGTAAATATAGTTCCAATACACTTTTCACCTATAAAGTATCCATAATTATATATCAAATTTATTAATTGTAAAATGGGATCCAATTTCTGTGATTGTTAGATTGTACAAATTATATAAAAATAATTATATGCTTTATTTTTTATCTGTACATATCAATTTCCAATTAAATTTATATTTTAAAAAAAACCCTACCTTATTGTGATAATTATGACGTTAACAATGAGTATGTGTTATTTATACAGAATGATCTATAAAAATATGGTATTCATAATATGAATAATAATTTTGTACAAAAGGTATGTGAGATTAATGTGTAATTTCTCTATGTAAAATACTTTTGTATAGTAGCATGTATATAAATATATATATTGGTCATGTATAAAAGTTAAAGACTGTAAATCTTTCTGCTTCTGTTAGCACTCAATGCAATCATAAAACACCAAGGTAATAGTGAAAGAAAAAATTTGAAAAATATTGTTTGTAAACATATGCATCAGAATTAATAAAAATCTTATGTTGGGAAAAAAAAATATTGTACCTCAATTAATTTGAAAATTAATGCATTCTTGAGGTAGATACATCTAATATTGGAGGGTATATGAACAGCTGCGATTTAAATGAAAACTGAATTAAGTAAATCTCAAATATATTTATCAAATAACATTTTTGGTGGTCACTTTTAATTACAGAGATACAGCCAATTAGTAAGAGAGTTGGCTTTGTCAAAGAAGTCTCTCGTAAGACTGAGAATAAAACCTTGAAAGTGATACTAATTGGTTGCATTAATTAGATGCATCTCTTGTCAATGCTTTTGATGATCTAATGAACATAATCATGGAAGCATTGATAAGTCTGATACTTCAGTTATGTGGATTAAGATATGATTCATACATTGAAGTTATCTGCAAATAAATAGCTTGTAGCTGACGGACTGTTTATACGTATATAGCTTCTTTAACAATACCTAGTCCTGACACATCCAAAGGACAATATTTGTCTCACTTCTTGTGATTATACGGCTGCGCTCATTATACATCACTGGTCCTAAAATAGAAAATGTATGTGTCAGTCCTACGCTTATAAGATGTATGATAAACTACCTCGATATCTGTTTAAGTCAATGCTCAGTTGTAGTAAAATTATTTATAGTATTTAAATTAAAAGCATTCATAGCAGTATTATTAACTTCCTTTTGTTGGCAATCTTAGTTCTTTTCTTTGTTCAAAGTTGGCAAGATTGTCAACGAGTTGTAACTAGTGTATACTAACATTGTTTTGTTTAATGCTGAGCGTGCCTCTGTAGGTCGTCATCATATTTGCTATTATGGTGTTTTAATTCAAGAAATGCAACAGGGTTCCGGCTATGCGAATAAGAGTTATTTTAAAAGTTTGAGGCTACATAAGAGGTTTAAATGTCGACCGAAAATTTTCCAAAAAATTGAGGTTATGTATTTTCCAAAAGTTCATTTTTTAAAAATTGTATTAGTTTGTTACGTGCGGAAATAAGTTTTAAGCACTCTTCCAAAAGCACAGTAGTCAAGAAAATTGAGAAGCTTCCTTTTTGATTAAAGTCAAGGATTATTTCAAAGAACATTAAACCATTAACTGGTCACACAAATTGGCCAGTTTGGTAAATATAAATTCGAGATTTATTATATTACCATGAAGGAGTCTTGGATGTCATTGATGTAAACTTAGTTAAGCCCAAAGCATTACCACAAAATGCCAGTGAAGCACAAATCAGGAAGTACAAGGACAAATATCATTTATATAGTAAAGCAAACAGTTATGAAAAATCTGTTATATCAAGCTTCGTTATTAATGGAGTTAATCAGAAGATAATAGACAAGGAATCAGCAAAGGATGTTTGGGACGCATTGAAAAAATTATTTTATTCTACGTATAGGGATCAACTTTTCGAACTGTGTGTCGCCTTTTTGCATTTAAGTGAATACCCGGTGAGGATGTATAACTCAAATTTCCAAAATAAGAAGTTTATGTAATGAATTGAATAATGGACTCATAACTAAACAGGAATATGCCTTGACAGATCGTTTTTTAGTTTGTAAGACTTTGCAAATTTTACCAACTAGATCGGAATATTTTCAGTCCAGCTGGATGTTATTAACTAAGGTCGAACAAAAACATTTAATGATTGTACTGTTCAATTGAATAGGCTTCAGAGAATTTTTTGCAGAATACCAGCAAGGATGGTGACAAAATTGTGCAGGAATCGTTAGTGATGGGTGCTAATAATTAAAGAAAGCAAGGTGCCACGTGTAAGTTCATTCCTAAGACAAAGAATGAAGACATCTGCAATTATTGGTAGAAGGAATGCCATTGAGTGATAACCTGTAAAAGGTGTATCAATGGTGGAAGAAGAAGTAACAGTCAATACACCTGTGCCACTACTATTTCAGTGCTTACGCTCAATTCTGAAGAAGCTTGATCAATTGAATATGATTCTGCTACATGGTTGATTGATAATGGAGCAACAAAACATGTAACTATAACTGTAAAAAAAGTATTAGTTTACTAGTCAGTGTGGTATCAAAGTAGCTAGTTCCACAGTTATAAATAAATTTATTTTCAGTGTTGGCCGCTCAAGATAAAAATCCCCATATTGTATATTATTACTACATTGAACGTTGTACAAAGCAGATACTAAACCAATTTTACCTCGTGATGTATTAGAAATTAATGTTCTGGATGATACACAAGTATTACAAACAGATCATGAAAGCTGGGGCCATCGGAACAAGCAACACGTGAGAAATTCGTTGGACAAAGAATTATGTTTAAAAGTTTCATTGGATAAGAAACTTTGTGAAGCGTGTATTTATGGAAAGCACACCAGTTACCATTTGGTCAAATAATAAAATCTTCTAAACCAGGTGAACGGATGTCTGTAGACTGTTCAATGAATCTTTCTGAAAGAAGGCTCTAGTTGAATACAACACAAAGTTCTGATATTGTTATATTATAAAAGAAAAGTCAGAAGGTAAAGTATTTGAAGACTAAAGGAAATGTAATAAAGAATTTACTCGGTGATAATTGCAGAGAATTTGATAATCATTAAGTACATAGGAAGATGGTAACCCACATAGGCTGACTGCATCTTACTTCAGCAGAACGGTGGTAGTGATTAACATGAGATGCGAACTATTTTGGAAATAGATAGAACGTTCAAGTATTCAAATAAAGAGGCCAACTTTTCAGAAGCAATGTGGGTAGATTTAATTAGAACATCATTGTATGTTTTAAATTGAACAGGAAAATTATTGGGTCTTCATGTAATTCTTACATCGCAGACCAAAGACGAAAGAAGGTGGACAGAAAAGTGGTCAGGGATTATCTTGCTGGACATGATGGTGATGAAAGTTAACGAATTTAGATTAAAGAAAAAAACTAAAGTTGTTCTTACCAGAAATGTAATCTTTAAAGGAAAACCTGGCAAGTGTGAATAACAAGTTATATTACCTCTTCAACATATTCAGCTCACAAATCAAGGATAGCAAACAACACCAAAAAAATGGCAGTACTGAAGATGAAACAGTTGAAGGATCTGAGGCTAAAGAAACAAATTGATGGCATTATTGAAGAGCAATTTTTCACGCATTCTCGTCACAAGCAGTGAAATCGTGATCAACTACAGAAACTGTCACGATTTGATGATTATGTTATGTCTGCTGAAGAAATGATTCAAGGAATAGGCAACCCAGAAACATGCAAAGAGGAACTCAAACTAATTGGCAGCAGGCTATGGATGCTAAAATGCTTTCTTCAATGGAAAATCAGACATAGGAGGCTCTAACAAATGCAGCTAAGACCATACCATGGAAGTGGATTTTTTGAGTTAAAGGCCTTTCATAAGACAGTATTGACCAGTATAAAGCAATATTTGTGTAATTAAAGGATTTAGTCAACGGTATGGAGTAGGCTACAAAGAAACTTTCAGTCTAGTAGTTAAGCTGAGTACAGTTCATTCTGTGCCAAGTATTTCTGCAGTTGAGAAGATGCACTTAGTTCAGATTTATGTTTTCACAGCACTTTTGTATAGAGAATTAGAAGAAACATTCAACAACCAGAGTGATATGATGACGGCACAATGGTTAGTATGTAAGCTCAAACAAAGCCCGTTTGGATTAAAACAGGCTCCAAGGTGTTAGAATAAGCAACTCAGCGACTTTCAGCAGGTTTCAAGAAGAGTGAAGCAAATACATGTTTATATATTAAAGAATAGAAAAATGAGAAAATTTTAGTAGCTCTTTATATTGACAATAGCAACAGATATGAATGAGGAATATGATTTAATTGAAAACTTAAAGGCTGAATTTAAAATCACAGTAAAACTTTTAACATATTTCCTTAGTCTTTAAATTGAATGTTTTGAGGATGGTGGAATAAAGATTAGTCAAGAAGCATATACGTAGAATATTCTAAAACGTTTACACTTTGAGATACAAATGAGTTTCAACACCTATGGTAAAGGTAATTGTAGTTGTCAAAAATAACAGTGAAAAGACACTGGACTTGTATTTCCCTTATGGACAAACAGTTGGTGCATTAATTATCCGAATGGTGGAATTTAGCCTGCAGTGTTAGTTTCTTATCATGATCTCTTGATTCAGTATCCGCAGAGGATGTAGTCAGACTAAAACAAGTACTTCAATATATCGGAGGTACACGAGTTAAATTTGTTAACCGCTCCTTCTAAAATGTAAAGTAGGAGCTTAACAGTGGTCCTTAGGTTTGAACTTACTGGATACCAACTCAAAAGAAAATACGATTTATAACAGCAATTTATTGTGTAGTATCAGACCAAACTTTTACATAGAGTGAACTCACGAGTGTCAGGCACATGACCTTTTATACAATTCTCGACGGGGCAGACTGTTACAAAGTTCAAACTACATACAGTCATGCTGTGTCGAGTTATCGGCCATTTGTTTTAGGCCATGTCAAGTGTGCCTTGAGTCACAGTGATGGCCTCCTGCCTCTCAGAAAACAAGCATGTTACAAATGCAGATAACAGAGTTTAGTAAAAGTTTAAGAAATACATAATTTTAGAATTTATAACCAAGATCTGGGGCATGGTATGAGGATTCGCCTGATGCCTCAGGCGAGGAACATAACTCGTGTAACATGGGCCTTGTCTATCACCAAAATGCAATCCTTCAGTGATGGTGACGTTGGAGGGTGTAACAAGTCTGGTCGATCGATGTCGGGGGGGGAGTTGTTGGAACACGCTTATGACCGCCACATCTACAACAGAGGAAGATGAATTTGTGGCATCAACAGGAGGAGTTGAAGAGATCATTTGGCTGAAAATACTATTTCAAGGAATTGTGATGCTGAAACAATTACCAGTTCCTCAAATAGATAACCAGTCAATTAGCTTTATCATCACACTAAGCATATCAGAATTAAGTATCTTTCTGTTCGAGAAAAATTTTTATACCAACCAAAGATAAAGTGGTGGATGTTATTGAAGAAGTCTCTAGCAAGACTAAGACTGCAAATTTTTTTATGTTCTCAAATGGGACTTGTGTATTAAGAAGTTTCTTTTAATTCAAGAAAGCTTTCACAAGGCTATGGTTAAATTGAATTAAAGTATCAGGATAGAAAAAAAAAACCTCCTTTCTTACTGGTCAGATGCTCTAAATACTGAACTACCCCTGTCGACTCCAGATCCGGTGGGAAATTCCTCCATACATCAGACCTGATGCTCAGGCTCACCTACAGTGTTGTTTCAGTGAAGTTATTTATAGTATTTAAATTAAAAAGCATTCACAGAAATATTATTAACTGTCTCTTGTTGTCAACCATAGTTATTTTGTGTGTGTGTGTGTGTGTGTGTGTCTGCAAACCACTGAATAGAAGAGTTTGCTGACGATATCTTTCGCCCATCCATTTTTCACTTGTAACGCCTGCGTCATTAATTCTACGTCGGTTTGACAATATGTTTGTTTCTTTTTTTTTTCCAAACTGATAAAAAGACATTGTGTTGCCTCCTCCTTTTTTCCCCCCCGCAAGTGTTCACGTTTTTCGGCATTTCAAAATGGTCGAATAATTACTATTATTTTCTTCCTCGAAGTCAACTGATATTGTTATTATTTTGCGATAAAACTTCTTCTATCTCTTGTATATTGTTTCGTATGATACTGGTTTCTTTCAAATTGCCTTCCCCCCCCCCGTTTTTCCAAGATTGGAACGCCATTATCTCAAGCGGAGATTATTTAAAGTGCTACAATTAACTTCCACGGGGAAAGAACTTTTCCCACTGGTGGAAATTTTGAAGAAGAAAAATTATAATTATGTGAAGAGGGAGTCTGTCGGTTATTCGAAACGTTTGGCACCGTCAAGAAATTGTTCATTCAGACCAAATAAGATATTTACTGGTGTTTTTTTTAAGATGCTTGAAGACGATTACGTTTACAATTTCACTCATTTTACTCCTACGAACTTTTGACGAAAAAAAAAAAAACTAATGCTGCAACATGGGAAATTAAAATGGCGCTCAAGCGAACTGTGGAAGGGGGGTTTTCACTCTGCTGGGGCGCCGCCTGTGTTGTCGTTGCTCCAGTGGTTTTGTAGTCGTCGACACGAAAATTTTTGCGTCCCGGCTTTTGCCTTCCACTCAGGGACATTCACTTGTTGCATCGATTGGGGGTGGTTGCATGTTGCTTCTTCGTTTTCCAGTATTTAGGTTGCCCAGTTTCTTGCTCCGTCTCAATCTTCGTTATCTTCTGGAATAGTTCCTCGGCGGGTTCACTTGTCTGGCAGCTGTTCGACCCTGGATTTGCTGAACTAAGTAGGCATTTCCATAACGGGGTTGAATGGACCCGACTTTGAGAGTAAACCGACGCCATTCGAGGATTTGTTTCTTTAAACCTTTTCGACAAGCTTCTAGGTCAAACTCCGCTTCCAACGTTTATAATTTGAACAAACATTCGCTGTGTCCGTGTTCGTTCGTGTCTGCTGTTTATGTTCGTGTGTTTTGTCCGCAGTTATTGGAGTTAATTCTCAGTCCATGTCCAAATTCGAGAAATTATTTATATCGTTTCGGACCAAATAGATCTCCCCGACTTCAGTTTCGGTAAAGAAAGATTTTTTTTTTGGTTGGGTAGATATGCTAGATCCACGCCCAACCTCCGCAGCTTGGAGGACCTGAGTGTGGAGTTATTCTGAATGGGAACATATAAAGACAGGAGTTCCACAAGGCTCTATTCTGGGCCCCTTTGCTGTTCCTGATATAAATAAATCACTTACCAAAAACTATAATTCTCTTTTCTGTTTACTGAGGACACCAGAATTTTTTAAAAATGACAAAAATTGGACAGTAGTAGTAGCCAATGATGAATTCTGTAATAAATTAGTCTACACTGGTTTACAGTTAATGGATTATGATTTAATATTGAGAAAACACCTTATTGTGCAATTTCGAAAAAATGAAATGTGGCACTTAACGCTATCATCATTTTTTGATGATAAATTAAATTGGAAAATTCACAATAACACAATGCTCTATTTTGGTCCCATTTTTCATAAATGACTCACCCTGTTCTGAAGTTATTCTGTTTGCTGATGACACCAGCATTTTAACGATTGATAAACAGAAGACATTAGAAAAAATAGAATGATGCAGTCATAAATTAGCCTACACTGGTTTACAGTTAATGGATTATGATTTAATATTGAGAAAACACCTTATTGTGCAATTTCGAAAAAATGAAATGTGGCACTTAACGCTATCATCATTTTTTGATGATAAATTAAATTGGAAAATTCACAATAACACAAGGCTCTATTTTGGTCCCATTGTTCATAAATGACTCACCCTGTTCTGAAGTTATTCTGTTTGCTGATGACACCAGCATTTTAATGATTGATAAACAGAAGACATTAGAAAAAATAGAATGATGCAGTCATAAATTAGCCTACACTGGTTTGCAGTTAATGGATTATCAATTAATTGTGGGAAAAAAACCATTTTGTGCAATTTCAAACAAATAAAATGAGGCATTTAACTCTATAGAAATGGGACCATTGGATTATGATAAATTACATGGAAAAATTCACATAGTAATCAAATTAAGCTGAACCACATGCTGTTAAAATAAAGACAGGAGTTCCACGAGGCTCTATTCTGGGACCCTGTTCCTGATATAAATAAATCATTTACCAAACATCAGAAAGTTAGTTTAATTTGCATATTTTCACTCATTGTTGCCATATGGAACAAATTTTGGGGTGTATTCTTCAGGGAAAGACAAAATCTTTTATTCTTCAGAAAGGGGTTGTTAGACAGGTCTCTTCCTACTCTTACCTCTATTTTTAATGTTGTCTGTGATAAGTAACAGATGTCAATTCATGAACAACTCAAGATAGAACAACAACTTGTTTTGCTACCACAGCAGTAAGTCACTATGCCGGCCTGCTGTGGTTTAGTGGCCAGCGTCATTGCCTCACATCACAGAGGTCCCGGGGTTCGAATCCCGTCATGGGCATGGATGTTTGTGGTCGTCCTGGTCATGAAAACTGAGGTGAAGGCTGTGTAAGGAGAATCGACACTCTGACCAGGTGTCACTCCTAAATCCAAAATGTGTCATGTAAGATGACAGTCTGGCAGCCGTCTCGGTAGGCCAAGGCCCTTCATGGGGCTGTCTGTCGAACCAAGGAGTTAGTTAGTAAATCAGTATAAATTACACAGGTGGCAGTCCTGGACTATAGTTGTATTACTGTATTTAACAAGCTTCCACACAATATTAAACAGTTAAGTGATAATAAAATAAAATTCAAAACAAGGATTAACAAAGGTTTTGCTTATTCAGTTGATAAACTGACTGAAATTAGTTTAATATTAAAATATATTCAAATCTAAAATAAATATATTATGGATATTTATAATTATAAGATTGTAATTATGTAGAATTTATGGTTAATTACACACCCTTGAGGCCCAGATTCTCTACAGGGTCTATGATCCAATACTGTGCTACACTGCTAGCTCCTACCCTTCATGCTGTCTTGGAACAATTGTGTATGTAATTAGGTTGTTTAAATTATTATAGTTGTCATCTTTTATATTTAACTTGTCACATTCTTATAAATTAAGTTGTCACTTGACTTGTCCTATTCTTATATATCAAGATTTGTGGATTAAATAAATACAATACAATAAAACAAGGGTGACAGTCTTCCGGGAGGAGAGTTATTATCAAGGTTCTTAAAATTAGGGGCAATATAAAAAAAAATCTCCCTTAATGTATTTATGTGCTACACCACGAGCAGTCACTGTACTTACTACTTGATCGATTCTGATTGAACTGACGGTTATTTCGTGTTAAAGTAAAGTTTAATTGAAGTATTTAAATTTTAAATAGTATTCACCAGAGAAGTTATATATTTCTAAGCTGTTAAAAACAGTTGTGAATACAAGTAACAATGGCAGTGTAATCAAGAGTGTAATTACCAATAAATCTGCCTCAAATAAAGCTATTGAGTTCTTTAATTCAGTTACATACAACAGGTTATGGGCCCAGGTAAGCCGATAAGAATTTAATTGCAAGTTTTGTCGCTGTATAAAGGATTTAAATGCTGACAGAAAAAGCGACAACAATTTGAGGTCATGTATTTTTCCAGAAACTTCAATTTTTTGAATTATGTTACTTTGTCACGTGTGGAAACAAGTTTTAAACACACTTGGAAAAGCACAGTAGCCAAGAAAATACATAAGTTTCTTGTTTTTTTTGTTTTTTTTTTGTTAAAATCATGGATTTGTCCAGACACATTAAACCATTAACTGGTGAGCCAGATTTGGCCAGTTTGGAAAAGAAAAATTCAAGATGTATTAGGTTACCATGAAGGAGCACTGGATGCCACTGATGGAAAGTTACTTAAACCAGAAACTTTACCATAAGATGCTAGTGAAGTGCAAATCGAGCAAGTACAAGGATAAATCTGATTTGGATCCCAAATCTATGATATCAAGCTCAGTTACTGACTGTTGGAGTTTACCAGAAGATAATGGACAAGGAATCTGCGAAAGATGTGCTTGGGATGCATTAAAGAAATTATTTGAGTCTACATCTAAAGGTCAACTTGTGTGTAGATTTTTTTCGCATTTAAGTGGATACCAGGGTGAGGACGTTTCAACACAAATTTCCAAAAATAAGAAGTTCATGGGGTTAATAAACGAACACAACCAAAGTATGTTCCGTGTTTCTCAGAATGAAAGAGATTAATTCCGTTCACTTGAGTTTCAATGGGGCTGAAAATAGATTCGGGTCCACTGAGCTGTATAATAAAAACTCTTTGATGTGTACGGGAGCAAAGAATCTCCTGTGATCCGCCACGCTGTGGATTGTCTATTCTTTGGTGCATATAAACGATATCGGAGAGAGACAGTGTTTAAAACCTGTTCGACAACAGATTTCGGAGCGAGCAACATTCTTTCTGAAGTTGTTCGAGTCACAGTAATGTAATAAAGGTATACAAGATCAATTATTTATTTATAATACAGAATCATTATTCATTAAAAAAGCGCGGCAAGGTAAAGAACAATGGTGGACAACAGCAGCCGGGGGGGGGGGGGGGACAGGCTACATGAGGGTAATCCCCATGGTGGTGGCAACTCTCCTCTTATAGCACAGGAAAGGGATTTGAAAGGGGGGATGTGGAAGGGTAGAGGAAGGTAGCCAAGGGTTAACTAGGGGCCCCCGAGGCTGTGGTTTAAGGATCCTACCCGGCATTCGCCTAAAAGTAATGCAGGGAAAACCCTAGAAAAACCTGCATCAGGTAGGTCGAGCATTGGGTACTTGTCCCACGCCCTTCCGATAGCGGGAGAAGTGTGTGCTGTGGGGTCGTAGCATTCCCTTCTCCGTACCTCAGCCAGTTCAGGAAGCAGATTGCCGGCTGTTCCAATGGGAACAGCGGACAACTCTTACCGTATGTCCCAAGGTCTGTGACCCCAGAACATACACCTCTCAGAACAGGCCTCGGCTTGTGGAAACCTTAGTTCAAAAACGGAGAGGAGGAGGCATTCACAAAGGTAGCCCCTTCGTATCTCTCCTACAAGGTTCTGCCTGCGATAGAACATCCCTCGCAGTTATTGCCTGCGAGAGAATAGCCCTCGCAGACCTTTTATCCCCGGACAACAGCAGGTTGTTTTTAGGGCAACAGGCTACATGAGGCTAATCCACCTGGTGGCAACTCCCCTGTAATAGCATAGGAAAGGGATTTGAAAGGGGGGATACGGAAGGGTAGAGGAAAGTAGCCAAGGGTTAACTAGGGGTCCCCCGGGCTATATTTTACGTAAGTTTCCATCACTACATTTGTTTTTGTTTTTTTTCTAAACGGAAGCGAGACGCTACAAAGATGGCGACAGGTCGATCACGAATGTATTATGAAAGAGAATGGTGAAGGAGGTAATAGTTGCCAGTTACGTTACGTTTATGTTGTTCCCAACTAATTACTTATAATCTTTGTCTTATCTCCGAACTAAAAGCGACAACGAAGGAATGTCCAGAGAACGTGCCAGCAAGTAAAAAAAGATGAAATGAATTGAGAATCACAACGGAGCTGAGGGATTAATAATATCTCTGGGGGTAGTAAACGGATTGTTATGGGAACAGAGACGGGGAAATGTGGCAGCCCTGCGGTGTAAATAAAACACAATATATTTGTGTGTGCGTGTGTAATCTCCTATTCAACTCTTATTCGTGATAAGTAAACCAGCGAGCATAATAATTATTCTTCTTCTGCCCTTTTTTTTACAGTTTTCTTACCACCACCACCCCTCCCCCCCCCCCCCCCCAATTGCGTTATGTTCCGTTGCCTGCTTAGGCAGGCATACGACGTACGAGGTTCTCTACATTGTTCTGTTATTGGCCTCGTATGGTTCCGTTTCTGATTTGATCTTCTTGTAACGGTGGCCTCCATTACTGTGTTTTACTCTGCATTCCACAAGCACAGCTTAGCGAGGACATTATCGAATCGTCCTCGACTATGATTGCCGTCCAGCGCTGTCTGCATTTCTGCGAACGCCCACGCAGCAGTCGCAAGAACTGGAGCAGTGGCTTCCACGCCAGGATCTGCCTTCGCTACTGAAGGGATCGTCTCTGACTGGGCTCTGTCCCTAGCTGTCTTCCTTTTACCTTTCCTCTACTTCATATAGCTAGTATATATACTACTGATTATCTTTACATCTGTGTCTTGACTGATATAGGGAACCTGCGAGGGTTGTTCTCTCGCAGGCAGAACCTTTTAGGAGAGACACGAAGGGGCTACCTTTGGGGATGCCTTTTCCTCTCCGTTTTTGAACTAAGATTCCCACAAGCACCGAGGCCAGTTTTGAGAGGTGGCATGTTCCGGGGTCACAGACCTTGGGGCACACGGTAAGAGTTGTTCGCTGTTCCCATTGGAACAGCCGGCCAGCTCCCTCCTAAACTGGTCGAGGCACGGAGAGAGGGGAAAGCTGCGTCCCCACAGCAAACTCCTCTCCCGCTATCCAGGGAAGGGCGTGGGACAAGTACCCAATGCCCGACCTATTTGATACAGGTTTTTTTACTTTTTTTTTAGTCTGGGGAGGTATTATTTTTTTTTTCGCCCCTGATTTCCCACGGGTTCAAACATTACCCCTGTGGAAATTAGTATTTTCTCGGTTTTTCTCGCTGTTACCTATCCCCGTTAAAATAGTTACTGTTATAGTAATATAAATTGGATTAATCCCACTGTCTGCGAGGGCTATTCTCTCGTAGGCAGAACCTTGTAAAGGAGACGGAAGGGGGCTACCTTTTGGGGATGCCTCCTCCTCTCTCCGTATTTGAATTAAGGGTCCCATACGAGCATAATAAAGCTGTCACAAAAGTCCTCTCCCGCTATCCAGGGAAGGGCGTGCGTGGGACAAGTACCCAAGAGTCCGACCTACCTGATGCAGGTTTTTCTATGGTTTTCCCTGCATTTCTTTTAGGCGAATGCCGGGTAGGATCCTTAAAATATAGCCCGGGGGCGGGCCCTAGATAACCCTTGGCTACCTTCCTCTACCCTTCCTTTCAAATCCCTTCCTATGCTATTAAAGGGGAGTTGCCACCATGTGGGTTACCCTCATGTAGCCTGTTACCCTAAAAAACCAAAAGAAAAACATCTGTTTCTTGACTGATAAAACGACCAAACCTCCGATTCCTCCCTGACAAGCCTCTAGGGAACCTACCCCCCCCCCTCCCCACTACCCTCTTTCCTCAACTTGTCTACACCTTTAAACCTTCGAGATCGTTCCTAGATCTCTTTTCCTCTTGCCAAGTCCCCAAGTCAGCCTTCAACTCCCATAGAACCATGGCCAGGTTTTTTCAAGGCGTGAATCTGCTGACAAGGAACCCTTCATTTCTTGCAGATCCCTTCCTATGCTATTAAAGGGGAGTTGCCCAACGTGGGTTACCCTCATGTAGCTTGTTGCCCTAAAAAACCCCCCCAAAAAAACCATCTGTTTCTTGACTGATAAAACGACCAAACCTCCGATTCCTCCCTGACAAGCCTCTAGGGAACCTACCCCCCCCCCCTCCCCACTACCCTCTTTCCTCAACTTGTCTACACCTTTAAACCTTCGAGATCGTTCCTAGATCTCCTTTCCTCTTGCCAAGTCCCCAAGTCAGCCTTCAACTCCCAAGGAACCATGGCAAGGTTTCTTCAAGGCGTGAATCTGCTGACAAGGAACTCTTCATATCTTGCAACCCCCCCGGTCAACCTGTATCGACGGGCGAACCCGTTACATCCTCTGCAGCCCTTTAAACTGATCTTAGA
The DNA here is from genome assembly GCA_037074705.1 of Zhengitettix transpicula. Taxonomy (NCBI): domain Eukaryota; kingdom Metazoa; phylum Arthropoda; class Insecta; order Orthoptera; family Tetrigidae; genus Zhengitettix; species Zhengitettix transpicula. The sequence continues at coordinate 9,851,355 of CM073591.1, read as the reverse complement.
ATCTTAGTTCTCATTAATCTTCTAATTGTCTCAATTTGCTTTATTTTTCACCTTCCAACTTTCTGCTCCATGTAATAGGGGTGGAAATCTTATAAAATATTGTAATTGTCCTTTACCCTCCCCGCCCCCCCCCTGTTCTCCCCATTCAATTTTCTCGTCCTTATTCTACCTCACATATGCTAGTATTTGAGGGGCGGGGGGGGGGGAAGAAATTTTTCTTTTCTGTACGTCCGAGCATTACATGGCTAAATAATATTTTCTTTTTTTTTTCACTTATCTACCAAGGACGACAATAATATTAAATTGTCCACTGCGGCCGTGACGTGTGTGACAAACCCCGCAACTTGAGAAATTTTATGTTAGACTAAATTTAATCAGATTATTATTATTATTATTGTTACAACAGGTTGTTTATCTAAATGATGTTTCAGATTAGCAGAAACGGTTGTTTAATTCAAGTTTTGAAGTTATCGTTTCGTCCGACCTATATAACAGGCGTTACAGTTTTTGTAAGTTTGCACTGTGTTTCTCCGAACTTTCTAATACAACTTAAGATTCTTTTTCTTTTAAATAAAACAAAATTAATGATTTAATGTTGGTAACTGTTTTGTACGCTAGGGGGGAGGGGAAGAGTATTGGTTGAATAGTAGAAAGAAATGTAGAAGAAAGTCTGTTTGGGGTTTACTATAACTGGATGACCCCCACGGTGTTAAACGGCAAGTTGAATGTCATTCTGCTCTTCGTTTCATTCCCTAATATCCATCAGCCATTTGGTAGACTGCAGCGTGGACAAAGTAAAGAGGCGTCTTTGTATGGATCAGAAGCACGGACATTAAAGAAAAATAGAATAAAAGAAACGAGAAAGATAAACCAGAGACTATCTGTATTATTTTATAATACACCCTGAGTCTTTCTTCCTTGCAAAAGCATATAGATACCCTTTGAAACGCTGGACTCTTCGTTCCTCTTAGAAGAACGATACTCTTAGACATGTTAATATTCTCTACCACAGACAAGTTTCCCCCCGTGACGTCACTCAGCGCCATGACATCAGCCCCGTGTGTGCAGACAGCAACATGCGTGTATCTGCGGCCTTTTTGAATGGATTTTTTTAAAAACCAGATCACGCGTTGCAAAGAGAATTAAATCCTCCACGACCTTTACTCCGTGACTAATGACGTCACTGGCGGCCATTTTGTAGATATCAGCACTGGAAACACGACAAGCTGCTTTCCCTTTAGGAAATGTCGTGAATTTGACGCAGGATTTCTCCCACTTCCTTGTACCTGATCCCGTCCTCGAGTCCACCATCACATGCAGAATTTCATCCTCTACAATTCATCACTGGACATTATTTTCACTAGAACGCTTCATTCTTCTATCAGCGAAAAAGTGAAAAGAGGTGCAAAATTTCGGGTTCGTTAGGGGCCACAGAAACTTTTCTCGAGGCCTTTTGAATTGGAAAACTTGGTTAATGGCCACCACATGTAGAATACTATATTTTGTGCATAGCCGCACCGTACTGGGGTTTACGTGACGTAATCACGTTTTTTTTTGGTTTTTTTTTAGGGTAACAGGCTACATGAGGGTAATCCACATGGTGGGAACTCCCCTTTAATAGCATAGGAAGGGATTTTAAAGGGGGGATGCGGAAGGGTTGAGGAAGGTAGCCAAGGGTTAATTAGGGGCCCCCGGGCTATAGTTTAAGGATCCTACCCGACATTCACCTAAAAATAATGCAGGGCAAAAACCCCTAGAAAAACCTACATCAGGTAGGTCGGGCATTGGGGTACTTGTCACAAGCCCTGCCATGAATGGCGGGAGAGGAGTTTTCTGTGGGGCCGCAGCATTCCCATTCTCCGTACCTCGACCAGTTAAGGAGGCAGCTGGCCGACTGTTCCAATGGGAACAGAGAACAACTCTTACCGGATGCCCCAAGGTCCGTGACCCCGGGAACATACACCTCTCAGAACAGGTCGAGGAGCCTCGGCTTGTAGTTAAAAAACGGAGAGAGGAAATGGCATTTGTTTTTTGGGTGTAGCCAGGCTATGTATAGGATAATCCACATGGTGGCAACTCCCCTTTAATAGCATAGGAAATTGGATTTCAAAGGCGGGATGCGGAAGGGTAGAGGAAGGTAGCCAAGGGTTAACTAGGGGCCCCCGGATAATGGTTTGAGGATCCTACCCGGCATTCGCCTAAAAATAATGCAGGGTAAAAGCCCTAGAAAAACCTGCATCAGGTAGGTCGGGCGTTTGGTACTTGTCCCACGCCCTTCGCTGGATGGCGGGAGAGGAGTTTTCTGTGGGGACGCAGCATTCCCTTTCTCCGCATTTTGCCCCTCGCCATGCCTTGGCGAGTTTAGGAGGCAGCTGGCCGATTGTTCCAATGGGAACAGAGAACAACTATTACCGTATGCCTCAAGGTCTGTGACCCCGGAACATACACCTCTCAGATCAGGTCGAGGGATTGTGAGAACCTTAGTTTCAAAACGGAGAGAGAGGAAGAGGCATCCCCAAAGGTAGCCCCTTCCTGTGTCTCTCCTACAAGGTTCTGCCTGCGAGAGAACAGCCCTCGCAGACAGCAGGTACTTAGACGCAATCACGTTGGGAGTCTGATTGACGCCTGAAGTGACTGCGACTTGTCTAGTGTGAGCGTGTGTTTGTGTGTGTGTGTGTTTGTGAGGCCGCACGTGTCTTCGTTAAAGAGTAGATAAAGGAAGAATTGCACACTCGTCGTGGTGCCTCGGCTCAGTCCGCCGTCAGCAAGCATGGAGAAGAAGCGGGCGCGAGTGCGGTGAGTGTAAAACAATATATCAAAGTCGCAGACACACGGGGGGGTGGCGGGTGTCAACTGATTGACATTTCACCTTAATAAAAACCCAGTTGTAGGACATTAAATACTACGCAGGGGTGTAATGAAGCACGGGTAATAAGCCGCAGTGGTGATTAATGAACCAGGACAAGCAAGATGACTTCCTACCATTACCAGAGTAAATGTTTCAAATTCTTTTACCCCTGTGGGACTAAATACTGTCAATATTAAGCACGGCACAGCAAAGTCAGTTTAATGATGCCTTATTTTAAGTTCTTTGCCCCATTATATATTTGTCTTTCATTTTAGTTATTTGTTAATTCTTAAGTTATCCGCCGTTAAAGAGTCAAATCAACGTTGAAACGTCTCAGTACTTTTAAACATTACTTATTTTTTGAGTTTGTCTGTACGAAGGTCGTTGTTGTTGTTAGTGTTTTGTTATAAAGATACTAACTGGATGGGTGCCCGGGTTTGTCATATTAGAAACTCAGCGATATCCATAACCCCCCGGATGTGCCTCCAATATCGGTTGTTGTTTGATCGTTATTTTTATGAAACGCCCCTCCTATGGTATGTCGAAAAAGGGCTGAAATTTTGACGCAAACAAACAACATCGTTAGAAAACACTCTACATCAATCTCGTTGATCCCGTGAAAAAATATTTATTCGACGCAAAATAATCGACCGTTTATCACGTTTTATTAATTTCCACCACCACCACCCTATGGTCGAGGGTTTTCTCCCCTTCCCCTCTTTTCTCACTCCTCCCCCCTATCTCTCGCTTTCCACGTCTCTCTTTTCCCTCCCTCTCTATTTTTCCTCCCCTCGCTTTCCCCCACAACCACACTATGGTCGAGGGTGTTCTCCCCTTCCCCTCTTTTCTCACTCCTCACTCCTTCCCCATCTCTCTCTCTAGCTTTCCGCCTCTATATTTTCCCTCCCTCTCTATTTTTCCTCCACCCCGCTTTCCCCCACAACCACCCTATGGTCGAGGGTGTTCTCCCCTTCCCCTGTGTTCTCATTCCTCCCTCCTTCCCCCCTCTCTCTCTCGCTTTCCACCTCTATATTTTCCCTCCCTCTGTATTTTTCCTCCCCCCGCTTTCCCCAACAACCACCCTATGGTCGAAGGTGTTCTCCCCTTCCCCTCTTTTCTCACTCCTCCCTCCTTCCCCCTCTTTCTCTCGCTTTCCACCTCTATATTTTCCCTCCCTCTCTATTTTTCCTCCACCCCGCTTTCCCCCACCACCACCCTATGGTCGAGGGTGTTCTCCCCTTCCCCTCTTTACTCACTCCTTCCCTCTCTCTCTCTCGCTTTCCACCCCTCTCTTTTTCCTCCCTCTCTATCTTTCCTCCCCCGCTTTCCCCACCACCACCCTATGGTCGAGGGTGTTCTTTCCTTCCCCTCTTTTCTCTCTCCTCCCTCCTTCCCCCTCTCTCGCTTTCCACCTCTCTCTTTTTCCTCCCTCTCTATTTTTCCTCCCCCCGTCTTTACCCCACCACCACCCTATGGTCGAGGATGTTCTCCCCTTCCCCTCTTTTCTCACTCCTCCCCCTCCCTCTCTATTTTTCCTCCCCCCCGCTTTCCCCCTCTCTTTTTCCTCCCTCTCTCTTTATTCCCCCTCTCTCTGTCTTCGTATCTTTTCTCTTCCACCCATTTTCTTTTTCTCTCTCCCTCTCTCTCTCTCTCTCTTGCTATCCATCTATCTATTTTTCTTTTTATCCTTCTTCCTCTTTCTTCCTTCCCAAGGATTCAGAGTGATTTAGGAAGTAAGGTATGGTATGGCATTTTGAACAAGAGAGGAAGGTCTCACCTGGATTCGAACCCAGACCAGCTACGCACAGAATCCATGCTCTAACCATCTGGGAGCCACGGGAACAGGGACAAAGTTGTGCCGTCTATAAGAGTTTGCAAACCTCCGCTTTAACTAGAAAATATTGAGTGTGACTTTAGAAAATAGAGCCGCTGTGCCCAGGATTCGAACCCAGGCAGGTCCCTGGAGGTCGTCGCCGTGGTGAGGCTTTAAAAAACCTCAGCCGTTGGTGGCTGTCGAGCTGAAGAAAATGAGCTGCTGCTGACGTTGTATCGTTATATTCATACGGTGTGTGGTGGTGTTGTTCTCTCCAAACAGGCCAATGCGAGAGAACGTCTTCTCCTCGTTATTTCATACCCGGCTGGGAGCCCAGCGTTGCCCGGGTTGTCATATTTCCGTAACCCTCACCCCCGTCCCCTCCGATTTGACTCCAATCTCGGTTGCTTTTACGTTATTCTCGACCCCCCATATCCTTTAAATGTCCTCACCTCCCATGCTCTGAAACGGGGGGTTGAACTCATTGACCCCCCCCCAAAAAAGTTTCAAACGACGAATATATCGGCCGTTTTAACATGTTTGAAAATTTTCCACCCTCGTTTGTGGGCGTTAAACGTTTTCCTGACGCCGAAAACTGAAGCTCCTCGTGTTTCTGATACAGTGTGGTGCAAAAAAAAAAGGAGTGTACTTGAACGGCCATTCACCCACTATAATATCAATTAATCTATATAAATTATTATCTGGGTTTCCGGGTTGTCATAATTAAATTCAGCGACATCCATAAACCGGGATTCGACATCAATCTCGGTCGTTTTCGGTTTTATTTTAATGTAACGCACCTTCAGCTCTACCCCCAAGGGTGCTCCCCTTCCATGCCGAAAGGGATGAACAAAATCACCCCTTAAAATTTCCTTTCGACGGATATATCGGTCATTTTAAAATTTCTGAAAATTTCCACCCTCTTTCCCTGTGAGTTAAACAGAAAGTTGAATATCTTAATTAAACTCAGCGACATCCATAACCCGGGATTCGACTCCAATCTCGGTCGTTTCCTGTTTTATTTTAATGTAATGCTCCTCCACCCCTACCTCTAATGGTGCTCCCCTTCCATGCCGAAAAGGGTTGAACACATTCACCCCGAAAAATTTCCTGTCAACGGATATATCAGTCGTTTAAACCTTTTGGGAAAATTTCTACCCTCTTCCCCTGCGGATTAAACAGAAACTTGAATATGTTAATTAAACTCTGCGATATTCATAACCCGGGATTCGACTCCAATCTCGGTCGTTTTCAGTTTTATTTTAATGTAACGCACCTCTACCCCTACCCCCTAAGGGTGCTCCACTTCCATGCCGAAAGGGATGAACAAAATCACCCCGAAAATCTTCCTTTCAACGGATATATCACTCGTTTAAACCTTTTTTGAAAATTTCCACCTTCTTCCCTGTGAGTTAAACGGCAAGTTGAATGTCATATTCAAACTTAGCGACATCCGTAGCCCTGAATTTGACTCCAGTTTCGGCTGTTTTCGTGTAATTATCCTTTAACGTCCCTCCATACGCCCCTACCTTTAAGGGTGCTCCCTTCCCGTGCCGAAAGGGATTGATTCCAAACAAATATTTATCCGACGCAAATATCGGCCTGTTTAAGTATGTTTGATAGTTTCCACCTCTTCCCCTGGGGGGGGGGGTGGTAGACGTGTCTTAGCCCCCAACAGGGTTTGTTTCCGGTTCGAAAGGGAACACGTGTACGAAATTTGCTCCACGGGTCTAGATTTGTGTAAGGGACGTAGACACACACAGGCAATTTTATTAATTAGAAGAAAAAGATTCAAAGAACCCTGAAGCGTTATTCTTTTGTTACCCCTGAGAGGGGGAAGAGCCTTCATTGAATAGTTAAAGAAACGTAGAAGAAAGTCTCTTTCGTGTTTTACTATAACTGGGTGCCCCACGGTGTTAAACGGCAAGTTGGATGTCATACTTAAACTCAGCGATATCCATAACCCTGAATTTGACCCAAATTTCGCCTGTTTACGTGTAATTTTCCTGTAACGTCCCTTCACCCCCCCCCCACCTTTAAGGGTGCTCCCTTCCCGTGCCCAAATAGGATTGATTCTTTTGTTAGCCCTGAGATTTCTTAATAATCACTCTAAAAAAAATTAACTCACCGTACTTACTAAATAGCTGTCTCTTACTTTGACCTCTCGTCTTGTAACCAGTATAGAGTAATAAAACATGGAGTCAGAGTCAACCAGGGTGCTGTAGAACTACGCGAGCAGAATAAATGTGGTTCTAGAACAGAACCTTGTGGCACTTCTCACGTCTAAATAATCGGAGTAGTTCACAGTTTCTTTTTTGTTTAAACAAAATTGGAACCTTCTAACCGAGCTTTCTAATGTCCCTGAAGACGACCCGACTGCTTTATTGTTCGAAACGTTATTTAATTATTATTTTCACCCTTCAAATTTTTTTTTAAAAAATATATATAACACATTTGCTGTTAAACTCTTATCAGACACAAAATAATTTTTTAGTTACTTTTTTTTGGGTGTAGACAGGCTACATGGGGGTAATCCACAAGGTGGCAGCTCCCCTCTTATAGCATAGGAAAGGGATTTGAAAGGGGGGATGCGGAAGGGTAGAGGAAGGTAGCCAAGGGTTAACTAGGGGCCTCCGGGCTATGGCTTAAGGATCCTATCCGGCACTCGCTTAAAAGAAATGCAGGACAAACCCTAGAAAAAACTGCATCAGGTAGGTCGGGCATTGGGTACTTGTCCCACGCTGGGATAGCGGGAGAGGAGTATGCTGTGGGGAAGCAGCATTCCATTCTCAGTGCCTCGACCAGTTTAGGAGGCAGCTGGCCGACTGTTCCAATGGGAACAGGCAACAACTCTTACCGTATGCCTAAGGTCTGTGACCCCGGAACATTCACCTCTCAGAACAAGCCGAGGTGCCTCGGCTTGTGGGATCCTTAGTTCAAAAACGGAGAGGAAAAGGCATCCCCCAAAGGTAGCCCCTTCGTATCTCTCCTACAAGGTTCTGCCTGCGAGAGAACAGCCCTCGCAGGGTCTTGCGCTGTGTTCATTCCGTGACTTGTCATTTTTATTTATGTAGTGATAAAAAAGTTTAATTCGTCTGCATTTTTAAGTTAACAAAATGAAGGACGGTCAACGTTAATATAATAATCACGTTTTGTGGCGATAAACCGCACAGATAAATAATTCAGGACAGGAAATATATTTCTCTTATCATCATCGTCCGTTGTGAGGTTCCTCTCATCCATTACGATGAGAAGTGTTACAAAGCATCTCTATATTATAAATACATTCAAGAGACTCCTGGGGCGTCATTTCTTTGCTCCTGCTGAGTATTTTTTTAAAAAAGAAAACTTTCTTATCTATCACATGAAATTTTCAAGTCACCGTAGTTACAGTTATATTAACTTATTTTACCAGTTTAACTCAATAAAACGTAGCCAAAGTCGTCAATCGCTGACTGTAGGACTAACGAGAGAAGAAGAATGTGGTTCTATAACAGAGCCCTGTGGCACGCTCTATTAAAACAATTCTAACGTCTAAACAGTCACTCACCATTTTTTTTAAAAAAAAACACGTCGGAATTTTAATAAACCCCTGAAAACGACCTGACTTCTTTATTATTCGAAACGTTAGTTTAATTTTCTTCCCCCCCCCCCACCATACTTGATAAATTACTTGTGTTTGTATAATCGAAACTGGAAACCTAAATCAGAAAAAACGAATTGACTTTGAATAATTAACGTCTTATTTTTTTACTTTTTGTTTTAGAGTCTGGGGAGGTATTTTTTTTCGCCCCTGATTTACCACGGAATCAAAACATTACCCCTGTGGAAATTAGTATTTTCTCGGTTTTTCTCGCTGTTACCTATCCCCGTTCAAATAGTTACTGTTATGGTAATATAAATTGGATTAGGTCACCCCCACTGTCTGTGAGGGCCATTCTCTCGCAGGCAGAACCTTTAAGGGGAGTCGGCAGGGACAACCTTTGGGGATGCCTCCTCCTCCCTCCGTTTTTTAATTAAGGCTCCCATAAGAGCATAATAAAGCTCTCACAAAACTCCTCTCCCGCTTTCGGAAGGGCGTGGGACAAGTACCCTAATGCCCGACCTACCTGATGCAGGTTTTCCCTGCATTTCTTTAGGCGAATGCCGGGTAGGATCCTTAAAATATAGCCCAGGGCCCCCAGTTAACCCTTGGCTACCTTCCTCTACCCTTTCGCATCCCCCCTTTCAATTCCCTTCCTATGCTATTAAAGGGGAGTTGCCCAACGTGGATCACCCTCATGTAGCCTGTTGCCCTAAAAAACCAAAAAAAACAACATCTGTTTCTTGACTGATAAAACGACCAAACCTCCGATTCCTCCCTGACAAGCCTCAAGGGAACCTACCCCCCCCCCCCACACTACCCTCTTTCCTCAACTTGTCTAACGGCAAGAAGGTCTGCGAGGGCTATTCTCTCGCAGGCAGTCCCTGCAAGGGATGTTCACTCGCAGGCAGAACCTTGTAGGAGAGACGGAAGCGGCTGCCTTTGGGGATGCCTCCTCCTCTCTCCGTTTTTGAACTAAGGCTCCCACAAGTCCAGGCCTGTTCTGAGAGGTGTATGTTCCATGGTCGCAGACCTTGGGGCATACTGTAAGAGTTATTCTCTGTTCCCATTGGAATAGCCGGCCAGCTGCCTCCTAAACTGGTCGAGGCACGGAGAAGAGAATGCTGCGTCCCCACAGCAAACTTCTCTCCCGCCATCCAGGGAAAGGGCGTGGGACAAGTACCCAATGCCCGACCTACCTGATGCAGGTTTTCTAGGGTTTGTCCTGCATTACTTATAGGCGAATGCCAGGTAGGATCCTTAAACTATAGCCCGGGGTCCCTAGTTAACCCTTGGCTACCTTCCTCTACCCTTCCGCATCCCCCTTTTTCAAATCCCTTCCTATGCTATTAAAGGGGAGTTGCCACCATGTGGATTACCCTCATGTAGCCTGTTACCCTATGAAAAAAATTGGGATTAAAGAAAAGAAAAATCAGCTGGAGTAAAGAAATGACGCTTCAGGGTCTCTTGAATATATTTATAATAGTTTTGCAACATTTATTTACATTTTGGATTAGCGCGGCCTTGCTACGGAGATGATAGACAAATGTTTCTCTTGTCCTGAATCTTTTATCACCGGGTTTTATCGTGCGAAACGTGATTATTATATTAACGTTTACTGTCCTTGTTTTTTATTAACTTCAAATGCCAATGAAATGAACTTTCAAGCGGTTTATATCTGATAATTTATTTTATTTTATTCGTAGGAAATTTTTAGAACACGTGTCAAACCGAATGTGCTCGTTTATTTGTGTCTGATAGCGAAACATGTTCATAACCACTATATTTCTTATAGTGACCATTAATTTAAAGAAACGTTCACGACAGTAGAGGCATTTTTATTGAAGAAGTAGCTGGGTTTTATAAGTAGGTGAGATAAATAAAGCCCTACCGTGTTAAGTAAAGCAGCGTGGGGCTATTAAGATAAGGCGCTCGACTGGAAGCGACAACATGTAGATGTTGGAAGTGAAAGTAGATGACGCGTTCTTGTGCTAGATTCAACGTGGATTTGATTCGTCGCCTCGTTGCTAAGTGCAGGAGACACTGGAGGATATTTATACTGTAGTATAACTTATCATTGCCTCTGAGGGCCAGTAAAGGAGGTGGTGCCACAAGGTTCAATGCTGGACCCAATATTCTCTCTGCAGCACTCGATTGACTTTGACTACAATTTACTGTTTACAGATAACACTAACAGTTCATTAAAATAACAAACACTAGGCAGGGCACCATGTAACCATTAACACTGCATTGGAGGGCCACCACTGTACCAAGGTTCAAAACCAAAAATTTAGTATTTTCAGTGACATAAATAATAAAATAACACCACTCTCTCTGTGATAAAATTACTGCCATGAAAATGTACCATATATAATTAAACTACAATATCATTTTCTATAAATATATGTCTGTTAAGTCACTAAATTGTTGCTATGAGTTTAAGGATCTACAGTAATATATACTCTATATTGTTTACATTAATTAAATATATATCTACCAGTTGTATAACCACTGTTTAATTAAAAACATGACTGTACTCAACGTCACTGAGTTGCATTCGCACTCCACTAAAAGTCATAAACATCAAACAACGATTGGCCTTAGCAGTATCTATGAATTTTTACTGCAGCATATTTTCTCATATTTTCTTTCTAAAATTTATTATCTTTTCTTTATGGGACGGTCACTTATCTGTTGCCGGAATTATTTCCTTATTAAATGGTTCCTACATATTACCCTATGGTCCAGTAATACATTTTAAATTTTTCCAGTCCAGTTTATTCAGTGACCCTGCTGCTTAAAACACTTCACTGACAACTAAAGTGATGGTGTCCCTCAGGGAAGCATCTTCGTTACAGTTTACATCAATGTAATTTTTCTTTAATTATTCAGTTCCACAAAAAAAAATATTCTTCGTACTTTAAAGATAATTAAAAAAGGCTTCACAATTCCTTTTATGTCACTACATTCAAATTTGTCAAAAATATTTCCAAACAGACAATTTATATATAAAGAAATTAATTATTTTAGCAATTTATAAATTGATAGTACTGTCATAGAGAGTACAGAGTAATTGTGCACACCTATAATCAGTAAAAATGAAGTACACTTTTTTTGAGTTTGACACAGACTTAGAGACAGGTCGAACCAGTAACAACTTTATCGATGGGAGTAAAAATATTGATTCTAGTTCAGGTCAAAGTTATTTTTAATAATAGCCATAAGACTTTAAAGAGATTAAATAAGTCAGTTTTATGAAGTGTTTGGAACAGGCCCAGAAACTGTAAGAAACTGATGTGTTGAAGAAAAAAAATGTCACTAATGAATGCCAAAAGGTACTATAAAGTGATGTTTCTCCGTCCAAACAACTCTTGAAAGACTTATGATAGGATTCTGACAAAGGACTTTTAATACTTACCCAGTTGCTAATCCCCTTTAATGCCATCAGGTTTATCTCTAGAGTTTACACTGCAAATGTGTGTTGTCTTTCGTCTCCTCTGTAATATTTTACCCAAGACAAGCTGAGAATTACTTTCTTAAACTAAGTTACTTCTGAATGATCAGTCCAGAAGTCGTTGAGTGTCTAATTTTACTGTTTATAAATATAAAGATATAGTACCGATGGACAGGTCCTGGTTTTAATTATATAATTTAATGATATAATAGTTAACAATTTTTTTATTGTTTGATTTTCTAAAATGAAGCTGGTTCTACATTAAAAATGAATTGTTTGTGTGTGAATTCTTCAGTGTTAAAACATTCATCAGGAACCATCACACAAAGCAGACTTTTAAAAGGGTCTGTCATCATAAACTTGTAAATAACTGATTATCATTTTTTTTAAATCAATCACCAATTTTTTTTAGATATTATTGTCTGTTTGTGTTTTATATTTTAAAAGTGCTTCCAGTTGAAGGAAATATTATTAATTAAAATACTTACAATTACTGTTAACTGTATATTTACCTTCATAATATATATATATATATATATATATATATATATATATATATATATATGATGTATTCATGATCCTATGTTTATATTCTTGATTCCCATTCTTGTCAAATAATATGAGGAGTTTCTAAAGTAGAGGTTATGTTTGATCATAATTTGCTTAGATTGACAAATGCCAAAAGGTTCTAAAATATTCCAAATTAATAAATAATATATATATTTATTTATATTATATAAATAATATATATATATATATATTATATAAGATATATATATATACATATTATGATTATAGGTGTGCACAATTACTCTGTACTCTCTATGACAGTACTATCAATTTATAAATTGCTAAAATAATTAATTTCTTTATATATAAATTGTCTGTTTGGAAATATTTTTGACAAATTTTAATGTAGTGACATAAAAGGAATTGTGAAGCCTTTTTTAATTATCTTTAAAGTACGAAGAATATTTTTTTTTTTGTGGAACTGAATAATTAAATAAAAATTATATTGATGTAAACTGTAACGAAGATGCTTCCCTGAGGGACACCATCACTTTAGTTGTCAGTTAAGTGTTTTAAGCAGCAAGGTCGCTGAATAAACTGGACTGGAAAAATTTAAAAGGTATTACTAGACCATAGGGTAATATGTAGGGACCATTTAATAAGGAAATAATTCCGGCAACAGATATATATATATATATATATATATATTGTAATAATATAATGCATTATATTATTGGAGACGGCGCACGTGTCGTGGAGAGACGTGCGAGAAAGGATAAAGGGCGACTCGGGTGGTCCTGAGTAATTGCTGCAGCTGCAATGAGAGACAGGGGATGATGAGGGTCCAGTAGCCTATTGATTTGGGAAACGGCGAGTCGAATTAGTAACGCAGATGGTCACAAAGGGGCCATGTTAGAGCAGGCTACTGTCTCTAACGAATGACCTGAAAAGGACTTTGGACTTTCAAGAGAAGATTTTGTGCGAGGCGGACAAAGGAGAGGAAGCCGTAAGTTAGTAGACGGAGTGTGACGATGCGATTGTCACAGTTCGAAAGGCGGCCGGAACGAAAATTAGAGGAATGGGTTTCTGTCACTGCGCCGTGGCGACGCAAGTGAAAGACAAGGGAGGAAGATGGCATATATATAGAAGAATCGCCTATTGTAAGGTCAGTTGTGGTATAGCACGGGAGAGAGACGGTCAGCGAGCAGCTGTGATCTAGCACGAGAGAGAAGACGGAGCAAGCAGCAGAATTGGTTGGTGTTAGCGTGAGAGGAAAGACGGAGCAAGCAGCAAAGACAGTTGTTGCTTAGCACGGGAGAGAGACATTTGTTATTTAGCACGAGAGAGAAGACGGAGCAAGCAGCAAAGACAGTTGGTGTTAGCGTGAGAGGAAAGACGGAGCAAGCAGCAAAGACAGTTTTTGCTTAGCACGGGAGAGAGACATTTGTGTTTTAGCAAGGGAGAGGAGACGGAGCAAGCAGCAAAGAGTGGAACAGTGGTTATTTAGAGTCAGTGAAGTGAATATCAGGACCTATAAAGTGAATGTCTAAGGAACGAGTCAAGGTGGACCTAGGAAACTGTAAGTTAGAATATACCATATTAAATAATGTAAACCATCGTTAAAGGATAGTAGTCAGATTTCGTTCCCTTCTTTCGATAATAAAATTTAGAGGCAAACTATAGGTTAAGGTTATTAATAAATTTAATAGATACTTGTGTTGATTTGAAAACGTAAATGTTGGGGTTTCCTTTTAATGGTTTGATTCTGTCCTTAGTCAAACCCAGTAAAGACCCAGGAGAGCAAGGGTTCTCATATTTTAATGTTAAAGTAGTAAATTCATTGGTAAATTCTTTTCGTATTTAATAAATTTATTTGTTGTTCATAAAAATTATTCTTTTTTTATTTCGACCCATTTATATGTTTATTACAATTTGGCTACCACGACGGTGGACGGAGATAGGAGTAATAGCTGGTTATTACAATATATATATATATATATATATATATTGGTTACTATTAAACCATTCTGGGTAAGGATATGAAGGTAATACTGGATATTAACTTTTCTAACAGATCCTAAGACATCTTTAAAGTACTATACAAACGTAGTCACTCACTAAATCCCGATCCTAGTGACAAGAATCTCCTTTTTTTTAAGGGGTGGATATCAGGGGTGAAATTTGTACACACATGCCAACAGAGATTGGATTTTTATTGACTGATGATAAATAATAATGCTTGCGAATCAGTAGGTGTAGATCACAGTATCTATGTAAATCGTACCGGGAAAACAAAAAGTCGGGGAATTTATTTTTCTCCAACTTGTGTATACGTCGTGGCCATTAGTGGGGGGGGGGGGGGGAAACCGCCGAGTTTTCCAATTCTAAAGGTGTCGTGAAAAGTTTCTCTAGCCTAATTAACAATAAAATTTTTGCACAACCTTCCAGTTTTCCGCTGATAGCAGGAGAACGAAGCGTTCTAGTGAAAATAATGTCCAGTGATGAATTGTAGAGGATGAAATTCTGCATGTGATGGTGGACTCGAGGACGGAATTAGGAAGTGGGAGAAATCCTGCGTCAAAGTTACGGAATTTTTGGTGAGAATGCAGCTTGTCGTGTTTCTAGTGCTGATATCTGCAAAATGGCCGCCGGTGACGTCATCAGTCACGGAGTAAAGGTCGTGGAGGATTTAATTCTCTTTCCAACGCATGATCTGGTTTTTAAAAAAAATCAATTCAAAATGGCCGCAGATACACGCATGTTGCTGTCTGCACACACGCGGGGCTGATGTCGTGGCGCTGAGTGACGTCACTTGTCTGTGTGGCAGAGAATATTAACATGTCTAAGAGTATCGTTGTTCTGAGAGGGGAAGAAAGAGTCCATCGTTGCAAAGAGTATCTATATAATTTTGCAGGGAAAAAAGAATAGTAATGAGACTGGGGACTTGAGTCCGAGCACTTTTGCTATGTTTTTTTCGTTGGAAAAGAATTTAGATACTCTTTGAAGCGCTGTAGTCTTTCTTTCTCTTAGAACAACGATACTCTTAGACATGTTAATATTCTCTGCCACAGACAAGTGACGTCACTCAGCGCCATGACACCAGCCCCGTGTGTGCAGACAGCAACATGCGTGTATCTGCGGCCATTTTGAATTGATTTTTTTAAAAACCATATCATGCATTGGAAAGAGAATTAAATCCTCCACGACCTTTACTCCGTGACTAATGACGTCACTGGCGGCCATTTTGCAGATATCAGCACTAGAAACACGACAAGCTGCGTTCTCGTCGAAAATGTCGTGACTTTGACGCAGGATTTCTCCCACTTCCTTGGACCTAATCCCGTCCTCGAGTCCACCATCACATGCAGAATTTCATCCTCTACAATTCATCACTGAACATTATTTTCACTAGAACGCTTCATTCTCCTGCTATCAGCGAAAAACTGAAAGTTTTTCCCCATGTCTTGAGACTTCTAGAAGTTGGTTTTCCACTAATCGCCCTCAACACGTGCAAGTTTAAATTACCCTACATTTTGTTTCCGCTGGAGGCCTTTCCTTTTGTCTGTACGTAGCTGCTAGAACAATGGGACAATATTATCTTTGGTCCGCTGCTATTACACACTCGGTTGACCAAGTTATACGAACAGCTTTCACTATTTTTCTGGGACGTACAAGCTTCTTTACTCGAAGAACATCCGGTGACGACAGTCGGAGGAAGACCCCACTTGAATCATCGGAAGTACCCGGAGGCCGACCTACGCCATGAAGGAATTCTCCAGGTGGGGGTTTCTCTGCATCGTATTTATAAATACAGCCAAGGGGTCGTAGTTAACATCTTGGCTACCTTGCTCTCCCTTACTCCAGCCCGCTTTTACACCCCTTCCTCTGCTATGCAAAGGGATACAGACCCCCCCCAAGTCTCTATTTAAAAATTTCAAATTTCATTCGCCGTTAATATGAATTATTTCCTTATATAAGGGCCCCAAGATACTACCCTGTGGTCTAGTGATGCATTTTTTAACAGCTTTCTGATTGCTTTTTAACGGCCCTCACTGACATCTGTAGTGACGGTGTCCCTCAGGGATACACTTTACATCAATATAATTTTTTTAATAACTCCGTTCCCCTGGTCGAGGCACGGAGAAGGGAATGCTGCGTCCCCACAGCAAACTCCTCTCCCGCTATCCAGGGAAGGGCGTGGGACAAGTACCCAATGCCCGACCTACCGGATGCAGGTTTTTCTAGGGGTTTTCCTTGCATCACTTTTAGGCGAATGCTGGGTAGGATCCTTAAAATATAACCCGGGGGTCCCTACTTAACCCTTGGCTACCTTCCTCCACACTTCCGAATCCCCCCTTTCAAATCCCTTTCCTATGTTATAAGAGGGGAGTTGCCACTATGTGGATTACCCTCATGTAGCCTGTCTACACCCAAAAATAAAAGAAATACCCTCATGTAGCATACTAGTCTGCGAGGGATATTCTCTCGCAGGCAATACCTGCGAGGGATGTTCTCTCGCAGGCAGAACCTTGTAGAAGAGACACGAATGGGCTACCTTTGGGGATGCCTTTTCCTCTCTCCGTTTTTGAACTAAGGTTCCCACAAACCGAGGTCTGTTCTGACAGCTGTATGTTCAGGGGGTCACAGACCTTGGGAATACGGTAAGAGTTGTTGTCTGTTCCCATTGGAACAGTCGGCCAGCTGCCTCCTAAACTGGTCGAGGCACGGAGAAGGGAATGCTGCGTCCCGACAGCAAACTCCTCTCCCGCTATCCAGGGAAGGGCGTGGGACAAGTACCCAATGCCCGACCTACCTGATGCTGGTTTTTCTAGGGTTTGTCCTGCATCACTTTTAGGCGAATTGACGCGGGGTAGGATCCTTAAACCATAGCCCGGGGGCCCCCTAGTTAACCCTTGGCTACCTTCCTCTACCCTTCCGCATCCCCCCTTTCAAATCGCCTTCCTATGCTATTAAAGGGGAGTTGCCACCATGTGGATTACCCTCATGTAGCCTGGTTCTCTAAGTTCACTAGAGTGTTGGTGTCCCACAAGGGACACTTTTGTGATACACTTTACATCATTATCTATTTTTACTTCCTCCCGTTTCACTAAAGAGTGGTATTTAATTTAACAGTTGTTTTCGTCTGTTATTTGGCTATTTATTTATGTAATTAGTAAGTTACACGTGTCGTGTAAGTGGTACAGGGTGTTCATAAAATTGTGACACTAATTTAAATATCATATAAGCGACTATTGAGGATATTCCTTGCTTTTTTCCCTATCGTAAAACTGAATTCTGCAAGTGTTAACCTCGTTGCCTTCTTCAGTTTACGATTTACGTGACTGTACCGTAAAAAGACGAATAACGCATTTCCGGGCCCGAACGACGTTGCAAATGGCTTCCTCGTGGGAAAAGGGTGACTCAACCACGCGTACTGCAATACGCAATAAATCTAACACAAAGGGAATTATGGGTCAATACTTTATTGTGGGATTACGTAGCCTCTGTGACGTCACGCCCCTATTACCACCATCGAGGCGATAAAGTTTTTCTGTCGAGTGTCACGAACGAGGATGACGGCTCTTGTTATCTGCCCGGTCAGTCGTGCAGAAATGTACGGAAACACTTTGTCACGTAATGGAAGCAGCTTTTGTTGTGAGGCACGCGGATTCCTTTCTTGCTATTATTTAAAAAAATAAATCGTAACGGTGCGAGTCGTCCTTCTTCTTACAATCCAACCCCTAGTAGTTTCCGTCAAGAGGCACTAAACACTGTTAAATTTTTACTTTAAATGTTCACCGAAAACAATCATTTTTGTTGTTGTTGTTGTTGTTAATAAAGTAATTAAAAATATATGACGGGTTGATAGAGAAATTATTGTCCGCAATCTTGAGGGATACGGACAATTGAACACGTTCACGTCGCCACGCTGACTGGGAGTTGCATGCGCAGACGCACGGATGACGTCACTGCGCATCTAACTAAAGACCCTTGAGATTCCTTATGGATACCGCATTCGCCATCTAGTAAAAGCATAATTATTTTTTTTGCTGGGATTAAATTGACTTTACGAGTGAAAAAAAAACTGTATATATATATATATATATATATATATATATATACCACTGTGATCAAAGCGTAAGGTGAAATATTAATTTAAAACTCCTCGGGGTATTAGGGAGGCAGGTAAATTTTTTTCCCTAGGATGGCAGGACTGTCTACAATATTTGCCAAGCGTCTGTTTTGTTTAAAGGTTTAATTATCTCAGAGTTACACGTGTGTGTGTGTGTGTGTTTTTGTAAACAACCAATTAACTGAATTATGGGTGATTTTGTTGAGCAAAGAACTTGCACCAAATATTTTGTGTTTGCGGAAGGAATATTCTTGTGCGGGGGACACACGTTGAAGGCCTTTGGTGATCAAACTGTGACACGTTTATGAGTGGTGCAACGAGTTCAGAGACGAACCTCGCAGCGCTCTGGACGACCATCAACGTCTACCGACGAGGGCCACGTCCAAGATGGACAATTAGAGATCTCGCTGATGGTGTTGGAACATCATCTGGCTCAGCCTGAACCATTGTGAAGAATGTTTCGTGTGTCTCAGACGCGTCAAGTCTCCATTGGTGGTGGAATAAAAGCGTCGCGTTGATGGTGTGTGAAACTTTGCTGTCTGACTGTCACGACCACTTGAAATGCGTCATTACTGGAGACGAGACCCTGAAACCACCGACCAATCCAGCGAATATCAAGGTCATGTTGACAGTCGTGGTGTGGTGCACTGTGAATTCCTTCCCCCGGGGCCAAACTGTCAACAAGGAACATTATCTTGGTTCCTTCACCACGATGATGCACCACGTCACACTGCGTTGGTTCTCCGCGACTCATATCGTTCCTCAACCACCGTATGCGACTTGTGGCTGTTCAGCAAACTCAAAAGTCCGTTTTTACACGATTAAGGAGATAAAAACCGAATCGAAGAAGGTCTTGAAGGCTACACCGGGAAAAAGACTATTCCGACTGTTTCGAGGACTGGGAAAAGCGTTGGAAAAAGTGCGGTTTTTACCGGACTGGGATTACTTTGATAGGGGATGAAATTGATTTGCTGTGGGGACGCAGCATTCCCTTCTCCATGCCGCGACCAGTTTAGGAGGCAGCTGGCCGACTGTTCCAATGGGAATAGCGCACAACTCTTACCGTACGCCCAAGGTCTGTGACCCCGGAACATTCACCTCTCAGAACAGGCCTCGGCTTGTGGGAACCTTAGTTCAAAAACGGAGAGAGGAGGAGGCATCCCCAAAGGTAGCTCCTTCCTGTCTCTCCTACAAGGTTCTGCCTGCGAGAGAACATCCCTTGCAGGCTGCTTTCTGTGTATTTTTTTTATTTTCTCAATGTACCAGCTATATTTTGGTCTCTATTTCGCTGCAGGTTGTATTTTTTTTTACTTCTTTACGGTACCTGTAGTAATTTGTTTGATAATTTTAAACACTCTGGTTTTTTTTTTAAGTTAGCTGCCGAGGGGTTAGGTCGGGAAGGGGAACGCAAATAGGTAAATGTTTCAAACACTGGCGCGGTTGCGTGCTGGTTGTCGAATCAATTCCTATTCAGGATTAATAAATACCCGGGCAGCGTCGGGCTCTCATCTAGTAAGTACTAAAAAAATATTTTTTAAAATAAATATCCATGGACTTTATATAACGCGAACGACAAACCATGAAGCCGATAATTTTGTAGCTTCGCCTGGAGTGACAAGTGAGAACTAAACTAAGATGGAAGTTTTGCAACGCGCCTCTCGAGAGTGTCGCAAGGACGATAAATAAGCTTAGTAGGTAATTCCGTCTTCAGCAGAGAAACACAAAGGAAGCTCAAACACGGTTTAATCTAGGGACACGCTCAGTGAAGCATCAAGCATCAGCCCCCGCATTAAGTTATCATTTTAATAAATCACTACTTAGTGGAAAATTTCCCCCCCCCCCGGATATCAGTCACAAGAAAGGTTTGCCGGAGGGGGGGGAGGGTAATCTATATATATATATATATAAATGAATTGCTGTTCGTTAGTCTCACTAAAACTCGAGAACGGCTGAACGGATTTATCTTATCTTAGTCTTGAAATGTTCGTGGAGGTCTAGGGAAGGTTTAAAAGACGAGAAAAAATCGAATAATTTCCGGGAAAACCCTAAAAACAGCCCTTTTCTATTTCCCATACAAAGGGTTTCTAAATAAAATACAAATCTACACCAGTCGAGCAATTTTCACCAAATTTCGTACACGTGTGTCTTTGCGACCAGGAAACAAACACTGTCGGGGGGTGAGACGCGTCTTCCACCCCCCAGAAGCGGGGGTGGAAATATTTAAACATACTAAAACAGCCGATATTTGAGTCGGATAAATATTTTTAGGGGTCAAAGACATTGATAGTGTTTCTACCAATGTTATCTGAATACAATTTTCATCCCCTACGCCCTGTGAAAATGACACCCTTCGGGTTTGGGGGTGGAGATGCTTTACAGTAAAATAACGCGAATACAACCGAGATTGGAGTCAAATCAAAGGTTATGGAAGTCACTGTGTTTAGTTACGACATTCAAATTGGGCATTGACCCCTCAGATGCAGGGGTAGCGGGGTGCAAATTTTGGAACATGCAAACACGGCAGATATTTGCGTTGAAGAAATATTATTCAGAGTTAATTATAATGATTAGGGTTCGAGTAGCGTTACACAAAAATTGCGCAAAAGCAGCCGAAATTGGAGTCGTATCGGGGGTTATAGATAAATGACACCTCGGGCAACGCCGGGCACCCAGATAGTATGAAATAAATTGTAGGGGATGTGAAGTTATTCCAAACCATTTAGACAGCACAAGTAGGACCACATTTTATTATTTACTAAAAAGTTCAATTCAGTTTGCACCTTATTTTTTACTCTGCTCTGTTTTTCTTGATATTTAATTATTTATTTGTTACTTTTTAACCTCAAAATTTTTTTTATATCATATCAAGCCCCTTAATATAACATTTTTAATTGACTTCATCTTTTAAAAACTGGAATGTGTGTTCTTTTTTTGTAATTACAACTTCATTTATCTTAATCTTTTATATTACTCCTCGTTTGCCGTGTTGTTGTTGTTGTTGTTTTTATGACCACAATTTATTATTTAGCAGAATTTGTAAATATTCCCCTTAACATTCAGTAACACTAAAAAGCAACATATTTATATTTACAATCAATATTAAAATGCAAAAGGAAAAACTTAGTAATAAGTCAGTCACAGTTATGAGAAACTAATTTCTTAAATATAATTGTCTTAA
Source organism: Zhengitettix transpicula (assembly GCA_037074705.1). Lineage (NCBI taxonomy): Eukaryota > Metazoa > Arthropoda > Insecta > Orthoptera > Tetrigidae > Zhengitettix > Zhengitettix transpicula. The sequence continues at coordinate 9,829,836 of CM073591.1, read as the reverse complement.
TTTAATAGTAAATATTTTTTATATTTAAATTAGTTAACTTGTTAAGGGTCACAACTGCCGTTGCGCTTTACCTCTGAGGAGGCTGCAGTCTGTGGTGGTGCTGCTGTGCTAAACCACATAAAATAATCCAGCGATAGTTAATCAGTCTGTCGGTTCTTTAATTGGCCTCGTCGCTACTTAGCGTAATTGCTGTGTGTGTGTGTGTGTGTGTGGTGGGAGGTTCTCTGGAGGTCCTCAGAAGAAGAAGACGACGAGCGAGCGGTACGTATGTGAGCGTCTCAATTGTCCTCCTTAACTGCCGCGTCTTTTGTCCGCTGGCCATCATCCTTTCTGGCTGGCTGACTGACTGACACTTACCGTCGCGGCCGTCGAATATGCATGCACTCGCAGGACGTAGCCGTCAGGAGAAATTTTCCTGTCCGTCAGTCACTACGCTAATGAAAAAAAAAATCGAGTCAGTCAATTTACGCGTTTATAGAAAATAGGAGCTTGATTCCCGTCAGTCAATTTACTCATAAACAATAGAGGCTTGCTTTCAGTCAGACAATTAACTCATAAACAAAAGAAGTTTTCCTTCCGTCAGTCAATTTACTAAAAACAATTGAAGTTTGCCTTCCGTCAGTCAGTTTAGTCATTAACAATAGAAGTTTGCTTTTTGTCAGTCAATTTATTCATAAAAACAATAGAAGTTTGCCTTTCGTCAGTCAGTTTACTCATTAACAGTAGAAATTTGCTATCTGTCATACAATTTATTCAAAAAAATACGTAAATGTTTTTCGTCAGTAAATTTACTCAAAAAAAATACGAAATTGCTTTCGATCAGTAAATTTATGCAAAAGAAAATGAAAGCTTGTATTAGTTCTAACAAATTAACTCATAAACAATAGAAGTTTGCTTCCTGTCAGTCAATTTATTTATAAAAACAATTGCAGTTTTCTTTCTGTGAGTCAGTTTACTCAAATAAAATACGAAATTGATTTCGGTCAGTAAATTTATGCAAAAGAAAATAGAAGCTTGTTTCAGTTCAAACAAATTATATCATAAACAATAGAAATTTGCTTCCTGTCAGTCAATTTACTTAAAAAAAATCGAAATTGCTTTTTGTCAGTCGATTTACTCAAAAATAATAGGAGCTTTGCTTTTCGTCAGTCAATGTACTCATTAACAATAGAAGTTTGCTTTTTTGTCAGTCAATTTATTTATAAAAACAATAGAACTTTGCCATCCGTCAGTCAGTTTACTCATTAACAATAGAAGTTTGCTTTCTGTCAGTGAATTTACTTAAAAAAAACAATTGAAGTTTGCCTTCCGTCAGTCAATTTATTCATAAAAACAATTGCAGTTTCCTTTCTGTCAATAAGTTTACTCATTAACAATAGAAGTTTGTTTCCTGTCAGTCAAACAATTGTAGTTTGCTTTCCATCAGTCAGTTTACTTAAAGACTATACGAAATTTATTTCGGTCAGTAAATTTACGGAAAAGTAAAATATAAGCTTGCTTTCCGTCTGTCAATATACTAATAAAATAAATTTTTAATCTATATATATATTGATTGGCGTAACGTTAAATTCTAAATTGTTTCGTTGTCATCCACACACAACAATGTAACTGGTGCGTCTCATTTAAGTAGTGCATTGCGGCCACTGCAGTCAGCGGAACACGTCCGGCACCATTAAGTTATCTGCCAAATCTATCATCGAAATTTTATTTTAAATATTGTATAATGTTTTATATATATAAAACTTCTACACCTGAAGAGGACGCAAATAGCGACGAAACGTTTAATAATCCCTATTAAAAATCATTTTCCGACCTTAAAAGGCTGTCGTTTATTTATTAATAATTTAATTTTAAACAGTCAGAAAAATATATAATTAAAAGAAACTGACTTGGTTTCGGTCATGGTCAATTTACGCAAAAGAAAACAGAACTTTGCTATCGGTCAGTCACTTTGCGCCAAAAACAACAACAATAGAAGCTTGGTTTTTAGTCAGACAATTAAACAGTCAAAAATTAAACAAAAGAAGTTTTCCTTCCGTCAGTCAATTTGCGCAAAAAAAATAGAATCTTGCTTTCAATCAGACAATTAACTCAAAAAAAATCCATGGAAAGGTTTGAGCGTTGTCTCCCACCTCATTGATGGTTTATGAAAGACCCAAGTAACCCACAGCCACAACCAAGTAGGGCCACCGACGTCTGTTGAGAGTTGCTTGCGGCTTCGCGTGACTGCTCTCTGACCACTGTCTGTGAAAAACAGAAAAAGTCTTTGAGGAACATCCCCCCCCTTCCCTCCTGAGGTATCAGTTCGTTGTTTCGTCCCGCAGCCGGAGCCGGTACCAGGGAGTCCGCGGACTCGACTGTCAGGCCTCCAAGAGACGCGTGGTCCTCCGTTCCGGCGTCTGCAACATTTCCATCGAGTCGGCGTCCATGTTGCGGATCAGACTGCTGCAGGACATGTTCACCACCATGGTGGACCTGCCCTGGAGGTGGACGCTGCTCGTCGTCACCATGATCTTCTTCATGTCGTGGCTCATCTTCGGAGTCATCTGGTGGCTCATAGCGTTGGCGCACGGCGACCTCGAACCGGACCACCTGCCTCAATTCCAAAAGGATATCGGATGGGTGAGACACACTCTTCATTTCGCTTATGTTAACATTTACGTCTGTATATATATATATATAAATTAGCGTTGAATAAATATTTTTTGGGGGGATAATGAGATTGATAGTGTTTCTCCCGATGTTGCTTGTGTATAATTTCAACTCCACTCCTTTCGGTATGGGAGACGAAGCACTTTTAGTGGTGGTGGTGGTGGTGGAGTATTACAAGAAAATAACGCGAATACAACCGACATTGGAGTCAAATCCAGGTTTATGGATGTCGCTGAGTTTAATTATGACATTCAACTTGTCATTTAACAACCCAGGGGACGGGGTGTAAAAATTTTTAAAAAAAACATGAAAACACGGCTGTTATTTCCGTTGGATAAATATTTTTCAGTGTTAATTAGATTGATAGTGTTTCTCCCGATGTTGTTTGTGTATTATTTGAACTTCTTTTGGCATACGAGGAGGGTGGGGGGGGGGAACGCCCTTAGGGGGTGGGGAGTGGAATGATGTTACGTAAAAATAACGCAAAGATAACCGAGATTGGAGTCAAATCCCGGGTTGTGGATGTCGCTGAGTTTAATTATGACAACCCGGGCAACGCCTGGCACCCAGGTAGTTATATATATAAAAAATAATGTTTAATTAATAAATACACATTTTTTTCTGACATATTAGTTGTTTTGTTTGATTATTGATTAAAATGGTAATTGTCAGATTATTTTAAATGCTGATTAACTAACTTATATTTCTTGATTCTTGTATATTTCTGCTTTTTTAGCTTCTCTTTATTTTTAAGTCGTTTATTTTTTCCCCTAGTGGGTCTCTACAGTTTTTTGTTTCCTTCTATATTTTTTTTAAAGAGCTGAAGGATGATTCTAACTGAATCTCAGCCCCCAAAAATGTCATGATATTTAATTAATGGGTCAGGTTAATTTAACGACACGTGTTAAAGCCCCGGGATGCGGTCAAGCCATCCTGGTCGTTTAGTTTTTCATGGTTTCTCAGGGACAGTAATAGAATACTCATATTCGCAAGGGTTTGATATGTTAGTCTGGTGTTCCGTTGTCTGGTTCTAAGTAAAGATAAAGGCGGAGTGGTGAAATAAACCGACGTTTGGAGAATTAAAATGTGTCTGTTCACGTCTGATTTATGGGGTTATTTCTCCTGTAGTTGTTCCGGGCAAATCCTCCGCGTTGCAATGTTTGGTGTGTCCCACTGACTGAGAACCACCCGACCATGTTTTTGCAGACGCCGTGCGTGACGCACATCTACAACTTCACGTCGTGCTTCCTCTTCAGCATGGAGAATCAGCACACGACGGGCTTCGGGGCGCGGATGCCCACCGAGGAATGCCCCGAGGCCGTCTTCTTGCTGTGCATGCAGGCCATCGTGGGCGTGATCATCCAGACGGCGCTGCTGGGCATCGTGTTCGCCAAAGTGGTGCGTCCGAAGCAGCGCACACGGACCATCCTCTTCAGCAAGACCGCGGTCATCTGTCGGCGCGACGGCGCCCTCTGCCTCATGTTCCGCGTCGCCGACATGCGTACAAGGTACAGGTCTGAACCCTCCTCCAGAGGAGAGGTTGCGCAACACGACGTGAGCCGTCTGCCTCTTGCAGGTCGCACATCATCGAGTCTAAGATGCACGTGCTGCTGGTGGGCGAGAGGACTACCCCGGAGGGCGAGCGTCTGGTGCCGCACCGCACCGAGCTCAAGCTGGAAGGCGGCGACCGCAGGTTCTTCCTGCTGTGGCCCGAGACGGTGGTGCACCGCATCGACGGCTACTCGCCGCTGTGGGGGATGTCCGCCGCGGACATGGCCATGTCGCGTCTGGAGGTGGTGGCCGTGCTCGAGGGCACCGTCGAGTCCACGGACCAGCGCGTGCAGGCGCGGGCCTCGTACCTGCTGCCCGAGGTGCAGTGGGGCCATCGCTTCGAGCCCGCCATGCGCTTCAGCTCGGACACGCGCTGCTACCGCATGGACTACCGCTGCCTCGACTCCACCGCGTCCGTGGCCACGCCGCTGTGTTCTGCCCGCGACCAGAGCACTCTCACCGCGGAAGGTAGGTCGCTACACGGACAAGCCGCAGCCGCTGACGTCATTCCACGCTGCTGTCACGTCACGTACCAACACGCACAAATTTCTCATAAAAGGAAAGTCGTAGAAAATTTAATTCTCTTTTTAACGCACTTTTAGGGATTTCAACAAAATTATCTACTATTTACGAAACTTCACCTAAATTCAAATACACGAGTTATCATTATTTGATTGAATTTGAAAATTTGTCAACCCTAGTTTTCCATATTTAATTTAATTATTTGATTGAATAAAAATTTTATCAAACTGACTTATTATCTCAGTCAGGTCCTTTTACTGTTATTTAATAAGTCTCGCGCAAACTCCTCTCCTGCCATCGGAAGGGCGTGGGACAAGTACCAAATGCCAGACCTACCTGATGCAGGTTTTCCTAGGGTTTTCCCCTGCATCACATTTAGGCGAATTGCAGGGTAGGATCCTTAAACCATAGCTCTATTTAACCCTTTGCTACCTTCCTCACTTTTCCGGATCCCCCCTTTCCTATGCTATAAGAGGGGAGTTGCCACTATGTGAATTACCCTATACATAGCCTGCCTATGCCTTCTTCATCTTCCAGGACTATTCTCTGGCAGACAGAACCTTCTAGGAGAGACGGAGGGGACTACCTTTGGGGATGCGTCCTCCTCTCTCTGTTTTCCTACAAGCCGAGGCACCTCGGTCTATGTTGAGAGGTGTATGTCACGGGTCGCAGACCGGGAGAGGAGTTTTCTGTGGGGACGCACCTCGACTCGACCAGTTTAGGAGGCAGCTGGCCGACTGTTCCAATGGGAACAACAAACATTTTTTACCGTATGCCCAAGTTCTGTGACCCCAGAACATACACCTCTCAAAACAGGCCGAGGTGCCTTGGCTTGTGGGAACCTTAGTTCAAAAACGGAGAGGAAAAGGCATCCCCATAGGTAGCCCCTCATGTCTCTCCTAAAAGGTTCTACCTGCGAGAGAATAGCCCTCGCAGACCCTCTTAAGTCTATGCTATACTTATTTGGCGATATTAAATAACAATAAAAGGATCTGACTGAGAGAGTAAGTCACGTTGATAAATTTTTTTATTAAATTAAATGTGAAAAAGTAGGGTTGATATATTTCAAATTCAATCAAATAATGATAACTCATGTAATTTTCTTTCATTTATTTAAATTTAATTGTGTTTGCGTAAATTGTAAATGATTTTTGAAACCCCGATAGTGTGTTAAAAACATAATTAAATTCTATACAACTTTCCTTCTATGAGAAATTAGTATATTGGCTGTGAGAGAGAGCAAGTCATGTCAAGATATGATGTGCAGTGACCCACTGCCCTGTAATTTTAGTGGAGGGGTAGGTCAGAGCTCAGTTTCACACAAACCATGGTTATGGCAACTTGGTACTGTAAAAACTATACTGAAAACATTGATGCGTGGAAATATATTGTGTTCAGTTCAACATACGCTGTACATTAAAAAAACTCAACCGTAAAAGTTAAGAGATTATAAGAACAGTGTGTGATAAAAATATCTTACTGCTGTCTGTATATCCCATACGTAAGAATATAATTAATGTTTTTGAGAATGGTAGATGGCATAGTATACTAATGACTGTTTGATATTCTATTTCCAATAGTTTTTTTTTTTTGGATCACTCCACTGAATATTCTTAATATTGATTAAATGCATTGAGGAAAACTGTGGTAACTGTTTCAATTATCAAAATTATGGAAAAACTGTAAATCCCAGTGATGTATTGTCACCTATTCCCATGCACCTGTGCTATATAATTCTTATTAGAAATATTAACTTTATTTTATATAATATTTCCTATATTACTAAAACTTCAAATCAACAATTATGTTCACTTTATAAACTTTTATCTTTCGTATTTCATTAAATGTTTCAGAATTCATGGAGCATATGAGTCAGCCAAGTGATTCCGGAGACGGTTCAACCATTATTGAAGTGAAAACAGCTGTCATCGGATAAATAAGACGTTCACAGTGTGTTCACACAAATTAACAGTTAGAAGATAGTTAATTTTAATCGGAACTAAGATAACTGTCCAACATGATGTC